>JAQYXR010000046.1:0-308799 GCA_030545055.2 Neoaliturus tenellus | reverse complement strand
GTGTGTTTCCTGTACTGCATTCATGTGCCAGGCCAAATCGCGACCATGACTGTCAGCACAAATAAGTAATTTCTTCTTATTTTTTCTTTTTGTAACAGTGTTATCTATCGAGTAGTTTGTAGTTTCTCCTTTCCCTTCAACAATAGAATCGTCAACAACCGCAAGAGCTTCATAGCGATTACTAGTTTCAATTTCTCTGTGCACCATATTTTGTTTTGATTGGGTATGTGCTCTAGTCTTTACACTTTTATTGAGGGAGTTTGGCGTAGAATGTAACAAAGGGAAACTCTGATTAAATCGTGTGTCATTACTTTTACTTTTTACTACTTTCCAGACAGGTTTCCTAACTATTATATTTAACTCACTGATTTGTTTCTCTAGTACTATGATAGTTTCTTCTTTTTTTAAGACCAGAGTTTCTAGTTGGATTTTTTGAGCCTTCAATTCTCTTATCTCCTCATTAGCATGCTTTAAATCTTCATTCAATGTATTTATTATTTCAATTTGAGTTTCAAGTTCCTGGCTTATGTCAGCATTTAATTCATTTGTTTCCTGATCAATTCCTATGGTAACATCATAGGATTTGCAAGAATCACATGTCCATTTCACATGACCTTGGTATATTTCATTAAATTCTTCACTATTTAAAGCAGTACACTTGAAGTGATGCCATGCACTACATTTACCTTTACACAGAAGAGCTTTACTTTTACCAACATTTTTAGCACAGACTCCACAAGGATATTGTTTTTTATTCTTCATTTTTAGCAACAATAGTTTAAATCAAATAATTATTTATTTAATGGAAAATGAATAACTGTCAATATATAATTGTCAATAGTCAAAACTCTTTTTTTGTTGGTTTAATTTAAACCTACTTGTCAAACTTTCAATATTCAGAATTGTTTGTTTATTTAATTGAAAACAAACTTGTCAAATTGTCAGTATGTTGAAAATTGTTTATAAACAGATTGAAGAACATAAACAAATATTTTCCTCCAGCTCGTAAACAACCTTTTACGTATTATGTATTTTAGGAAGGCCTCTAAGGATTGGAGCTTGTGGATTTGTTACTTTTAAGGATGAAATTTCATTGTTGGTTAGCAAATTCTTACTTTTGGATATGGGCTGTGTTGATTACTTTCACATCATTAAGTGTTGGATCTTTACTTATATTTACAATATTGTTGTTTTCCAGAAAAGTTTTAACTTTGTTGACATACTTGTCTTTGTGAAGGATTACGATGGAGTTGCCCTTGTCGGCCTTTGTTATCCCAGCGTTCTGCTCGACAAGCTTGTGGCTGACGCTATTCAAGGCACGCGGCATGGAGTTGAACCTGCTATACTTTCTTGCACCAACTGGATTACTTACTATACTCTTTGCTTTATTGCCTATTATGACCCGGGTAGACTCACGAATCTCATCTGTTTTAATCCTCTTAGTAGATGCCTCAGTATTTAATAATTCAGCTACAAGATTACTTCTTTTTTAAGGAAAATTAAAATTTAGGCATTTGTTTAACAAGTTCATTTCATCATCGTCAAATATGATATCAGTGAAGTTAACTACTCTTTTGAAAAACGTGTGTGAACATTTTACTATGTCTTGTCTATGTTGTGTTTCCATTAATTTCTGAAGCTTTTTGTTTTGAACTCTCTTTTTCGCCAATATGTTTTTGCTATAACTTGCTGTTCAATTTCATAGAAGACGTTATGTTGTTGAGAAGGATGCAAAAGATTTAGAAGAATTAAATGCTTTCTGTATAATAGCTTGTTGAGCACGCCTTTTTTAAAATATAAATGTTTTATCTAATTTTTTATCCAAATGGATTCTGCAGACTTTTTGGCTTTAAGTGCAGCTTTAGATTTTCCACTGACTTTAACATAAACGTAATTTGGTATCAAATTGTTTTCTAAGCAAGCTTTATTGAATCTAATGTTTTCTGACGTTTTGCTCAATTTTAGTTTCACATATTTGTATTGAAAGGCTAGTTTCGCTTTCTCAGCTTCTAATTTCATATTGGAATAAAATTTTCTAAAACAATGATTCAGACTCTTATACTGATGGATTGATTTATTTTAAGCACAGTTTTGTTGTATGTTTACTGAATATTTTTTATTTTACTGTATTTATTTATGTGTTTGTTTTGTTTAGAAAATGGAGGATTCAGGACTTGACCTGACAGCTACTCCAGAGGCCCTAGACTTGACAACTTCCTCTGAGGATTATGTCCGTATATCTAGAAGTGAATATGAAGACATAAAGAGTCGAGTTTCCAGAATTGAGTCAAGAATTTCTTCTGAGTTTGAAAACATTGTTGGAGTTTCAATGAGTGATTTAGAATTGACACCTGACAGGACACCAACTAACAGTGTGAAAACAGTTCAGTCTGCCTATGAAAGAACTCTTGAATCAGCAGAAAAACTCAATAGCCCTACATCAGACGAATTGGCGAAAAGATTAAGTAGAGAACTAAAGATCCGTGGGAGCTCGGGGAAAAAAGTTATTAGATCTCCAAGTGCTAGAAAGATAGGAACCATGAGAAGGAGGTCAAGAGAAAAATGCCCTAAAATAAAGAGGAATTTGTCATTGAATATTAATGATAAAATGAAATCTTCACATCAGTTTTATCCCAATGGACTCAGAAGAGGAAAACCTAATACCCCTAGCAATGGTCTTCCAAACCCACTAATGATCTCAACAGACAAACTAAAAGAAAACTTTAGAAGTCAGTTACAATCAGAGCCATATGACAACCAGAGGGAAAGTTTTAATGGATCATATGAGCAAGGGAATTTTGATTTTACCAGCTTCGGAGTCTTGACAAGGAGTCAAACTCGAAGAGCATCTTCATTTCATGGCTGTGATTTTCATAGAGCATCAAACTCTGCTCCGTCTTCTATCACTGGTGAAAGTCCTGGACCATCAAGAAATTCAATGGTTTGGAAAAATGCTGAGACATTCTTAAATGAAGAAAACCATGAAGAAAAACCTTCGACAGGACGACCATCCTTGGCAAAGATAAGATCTCAAAATGCTGGTATGGTTTTAGCTAAAGCTAAAATGTTTAATACCATGATTTACTCTGACACTGAAAGCAAAATTCCAAGAAATACTCACCTCAAAAGTAATGAAATTAAAAAAAGGAATTCATCAAAATCATCAAAAGAAAGAAGAGTGCAGAGAAAAAGAAGTGCGAATCAGAAAAATGGGACAAATCAAGAGACACTTAGTATGCCAGTTGAAGTCTCTAAAAATATACCTGTTCCTTCAGAAAGTTTAGCTTTAAGAAATAATAGTGTAAAAATTGATAGCAAAGAAAACTTTCAAAAAAATTTTGTAAAAGAAAACCAAACATCCCTTCAGAAAACTCCATTACATGGAAAAAAGGTATCTTCAGAGTATCAATGGGGTGTAAACAAATTAAAAAATAATCATTTACTTGTCTCTTCACCTCTTAGAGAGCGCAACATGTTAAATAGTCCCAGGGGCTCTGGTTTAAGAAATCAACCCAAGAAATGCACCCCAAAAGTTGCTCGCCAAACTCCAAGTGAAGTAAGAGCAGCTTTAGTCAAATCAGTTTCATCTACACCAAGAAGATCTCCACGTCAAGTATCATATAAGCCAAAATATGGAGCCAAACCATTGGGGTGATACCTGTTTGGCTATTTTCGGACCCGGTAGTCTCAACTCATTACAATTTGCCATAGTAACTCCTTGTTTGAGAATTCTCATGTGAATTCTCCTACCGTCTGAACTCCTACTGTCTGAGAATTTTCATGTGTGATCTAATTCAGTGCTCTACTCAGCAGTGGTGCCAGACAAGGAAACCTGCTATTTAGTATTTTGCATTTTTAATTTGATTCTAATCATTTCAGTTATATTTTGATGGTAAAATCAAGTTTTAAAATATATGAAGTTTTATAATTGTCTTTTAATATTTGTGTTTATGTTAAAAAATTAATATACTTCTAAAACAGAAATATAACTATATTTTTAAACATATATTTGTAAAAATTTAGGGTGCAATAATTTTTAATAAATTCTGTTATCAAAACATGTATTTGAATGATTGTCCTTCTATAAGTTATTTATAATACAACATATGGAGCTAATACAAATACGGAGTTACTGTCAACTCCCGATCATCCGGGGTAATGACTGATTGAAGGATCCTGGATAACCCAAAACCACGGTTAAAACAAAGAGTTCAATAAATTGACTAAAACACGAAATAAACAAGTTGTAATTAAGAGTCAGCGGGTTTCCGATATTTATTTTTTTTTATTGACCAAACCTTATTGGATTGAATGAACAGATTTTCTAGTTAAGTGAACAAGGAACACAATAAAAGGGTTCAACGTTGACAAAAATCCAAGGTGAGTTGTTCTATTGTTTGGCATCGGGCAGCCGGGATGAGTGGGTATGGTGAGGGGGAAGAGGATCCGGCGCTGAGTGAGGGGGGGAGGGTCGCTTGGTATAATTTAGATCAAGATAAGAGCATCTATACGCGTACAAAAACAAGTAATGGTTCATCTTTTTGTCTAATGGGCAAAAGTTTAAGAACAATCAATTGTTTTTAAGGGTCTGGTCTACCAGAGCCCGAACAACAATGCCGAATGCCGCCTCGCGGCCGTAGCGCTAGGCGAGTTTGATGGCTGCAGAGGTTACGGGGACCGTGTTTTAAAATTAACCAATAAAGATAGAGATTGACTCTTAACTTTTTCTAAAAGTAGAAAAAGAATCTCGTCGGCTATCTTTTTAGAATTTTAAAATAAAATTTCTAATTTCAGTTATAACTGTCTAAAATCATCTGTTTTTTGAGTTTTATAGATGTTGAGGTTTACGGGGTTCATGTTTTAAAACCAACTACTTAAGATAGAGATTTGCTGTTAACTTTTTCTAAAAGTAGAAGAAATCATTTAGTTGGCTATCTTTTTAGAATTTTAAAATAAAATATCTAATTTCAGCTAAAATTTCTAAAATCATACGTTTTTCTCGATTTTTAACTGAAGTTTTCCATTAGTTTTGATGAAACTACCAAAGTGAGATTACCAAGTGTAAATAAGGAAATTTAGCACCGTTATTCTTCTTTAATATGACACCTTAGTTATAGCTCTAGGCTGCATTTAGCAGAAAATAACAGGATTCTAATAAAATCCTTGTATTTGCATCGAGAAAAACGGATGATTTTAGTCAGTTATAGCTAAAATTAGAAATTTTATTTAAGAATTCTTAAAAGATAGCCGACGAGATCATTTTCTCTACTTTTAGAAAAAGTTAAGAGCCAATCTCTATCCTAATTGGTCAATTTTAAAACACGATCCCCATAAACCTCTGCATCTATAAAACTTGTCATGAGAGAAAAACATGATTTTAGACAGTTATAACTGAAGTTAGAAATTTTATTTAAAAATTATAAAAACACAGAAGACAAGATCCGACTTTGTCCTTTTAGAAACAATTAAGCGCCAATCTCTATCTTAATTAGTTATTTTTAAAACACGATTCCCGTAAACCTCTGCATCCATAAAACTCACCTAGCGCTACGGCCGCGGCCGCGAGGCGGCAATCGGGCTGGGGTAGACCGAAGCCTTAATGAATGCTAATTACTAAATTAGGTTAATAAATTTATAACTTTGTCAAATATAATTTTAATGTCACTTTATCAAACATTTCTTGAAATGCAAAACAAATGCATTTTGAAATGTGTTGTTTAGCATAATATATCCCAAAATTACTAGGGTCACTGGTCAGCACACGAATCAGAGTAACTGAACTGGAAACTAAATAGGACCTTTTTTCATTTCTATTTTTAGCATATCCCGGTGGGCGACCAGTTGTTTCTAGCAGTCAAGCTCACTCCGCCATTGCGCCCCATCCCCATCCCACTACGCCATCGCTCTGACTCGTTCCTCCCTGACCACATGACTACGATCACAATTACGCCACCAAATAATTTATGAATTATTTTCCGTCTTTCATTGCTATTTTCCATTGATAAATAAAATAATAACTAGTAATGAGATTTCTTCTCAAGTAATTTCAACACGATAAGATCGATAAATGATGATATTGTTGTCGAAAATAAATAAAATTGAAATTGACTTTTTGTGACCCCAGTTAATTTGCAACCCGGTTAACCCGCCCCCCGATAATCGGGAATTGACTGTATGTGTAGTATACACCAAGGCTGAGTAGCTGAGTGATTTTAGAACTCGCTTTTCATTTTAAAGGTTGCCGGTTTGAAACGACCCAGCTGCCTTTCATCATTGGGCAATTAATATATGATCCTGACAAATGAATCGGCTGCAAAAGGTATACAAAGATAGAGGAACATTAATATTAAGCAGTCTTTTTGAATCAGCTGTTACTGTGAAGAGGTATAGTTGGTTGTTGTTTGAAATTTAATAGCTTTATTACCATGACACCATAACAAAGGTGAATTAAAACCAACGAGCAAGGCTCGGTTAACCTGGTACTAATACATAAAATAAGCTAACTTAACAAAACACAATGATAATTTCACATTAGATTAATAGTTCTTTGTGTTTCATTTTACTTGAATAGTTTAATCTTCTTTACCAATTTAGTCCTCTATTGAATTAAGGGATTTTGAAATTAGATATACTTTCAGTAAAAACTCTTCTTATTCTGTTCTAATTTTATATCTTGGTAAGTTTTGAATAAATTTTTAGTAAATGTTACGCCTATGTAACTTGGAATTTTATTACAAAAATTTAAATTATGATGGTTTATCATAGAATACTTATGATTTCTAGTAATGATTATGATTTACATTCTTAATTTTGAGTAGGTAGTGTTTATTTTGTTTATTTAATCGTCTCAAAAATACATTATTCAAATAAAGTCAAAATTTTCACCCCATCAAAATGTTTCTTCGCAGATTCCTTATATTTCAAATTTACCATTATTCTCAAGGCTTTCTTCTGAAGTATAAGTATTTTGTTAAAATTTTGATGACAGGTGGATCCATTACATGTTATTCCATAGGCAATGTGAGATTGAATAAGAGAGAAATATACAATCTTCTTTACTACCATATTATGATAATTTGATATTCTTTTAAAGCATAAATTCCAGATCCACTCTTTTTGTTTATGAAATTTATACATCCATTAAAAAACTTAAATCCTTGTCAATTACCCAAAAATTTTGTTTCCTCTACTTCTGTTAGTATGTTTAAATCACAATAAATTTCTGGAGAAGGTTGGTTTTTATTATATTTGTACTAAAAGAATTAAATTAGCTTTTTAGCAAAGATTTTTGCTATTAAAATATTGTTTTATCCTATACTATAATACAAGCACTATCTGAAGGGATGTGTGTTCCACGATCTTGTAATCCAGCGTTTAGATTTTGCTTAAACTTTGCATTTAAGAGTGTTTTGGCCCAAAAATAAGTTTAGAAACAGTCTCAATCCCCGGAAAAATTGCATTTAGTCTAAATTTAAGTTTGAAAATCATAACTTTTAACAATGTTCTTGTTGTTTGCTATTTTAATTTTGAAACGAAATAACAACAAAAGGTATACAAAAATAAAGGAACATTAATGTCAAGCACAAGGAATCTAAAAAAATAAAGACAAGGTATGGGTCAAAACATGCAACGCCCTCTATGCACCAGATGTTCTTTTGCACCTATGACATCATTATCATTACCAGAGTATTAGTAAATGGTCATGTCATAGGTGCTAAAGAACACCTTGTGCGTAGAGGGGGTTGCATGTCTTGACACCTACCTTCTCTTTATTTTATTTTAGATTCCTTGGTTAAGAGTCATCTTCACCCCTGGGCCAGTAGCCCATTGTTGTGCAGTTGGCAATGTTGACCATACGGCTTTTAATGCAAAACATGGTATTTTATTCTCCTGTTTCGGACGCCGTTTTTCAACCGATTTTCTTTAAACTTGGTAAGTGTTTGGTTGAAAAGTTATATTAGGATTCTTCAAAATTTTGAAATTGGACAAATATTACTCTTTGTGATGTTGCAAAGTAACTCGATTTTCCTTAGTAATATTTGTTAAATTTTCAAAATTTCGAGGTATGAGGGACCTAATATAACTATTCAACTAAACACTTACCAAGTTTAAAGAAAATCGGTTGAAAAACGGCGTCCGAAACAGGGGAATAAAATACCATGTTTTGCATTAAAAGCCATATGGTTAACATTGCCGACTGCGCAACAATGGGCTACTGGCCCAGGGGTGAAGGTGACTCTTAGGCAGACTTTTTTAAACAGCTGTTAACTGTGAAGAGATATAGTTGGTTGTTTGTAGAAATATCAAAACAATTAAAACCATTGTTAACATTTAAACATACTAACGAGCAAGGCTCGTTAACCTGGTACTGTATGTCAAATAAACAAAGAAATTTCTAAAGACATAAGTGATTTTCCTGTGGTTAGTAAATTTGCATGTCTGCCTATAACAACATTTTATTTTCATCTTTATCTAATAGTAATTTTAGTAATCCTTTAATGTAACAAATGAATTGTAGCAGGCCCAGGATTGACCCTTTAGAGACTCCATACTGTACCTTATTTTCTGAGGAGTAGATTGATAGTTTCCCAATATTGAGCTACTTTCAGATTTTGTATGTTTAATTTCTACGTATTATTTATTTACTTAGTTTAGATTCCTTGGAAAGGTGTCTGTTTTTCATCATCTGTCTTCTGCATTTATTGTCTAATTTTTGGAATGTTTGTGTTTTGGGATTTGTAAACAGGTCATTCCTTTTGCATGTCAGCTTTGGATATGCACTTTTATTACTGTTAAAAGAAAATAATTTAGTACAAAAGAAATATTAATATTTAAATTATTAAATAAAAATTATTACCTGAAAAATATAACACCATGTATAATATATTTTCTTGTTGTTACAATTATTAATTATATAGGCCTAACCATAAAGTTCTTTTATAATGAAACAAAAATATCTTAGAAAACTTGCTGAGTACGCAGCTCTGCTAAGTACTCAGCTACGGGGGTATTAGGCTTGCCTTACTTATATCCTCTTCATCTCCACAATCTTCAAGATCGGGGATTCGACATTTTTCATATTTTTCCAGGGTGTTTTGCTTCAGACTGATATGTCTGTGCTTGATAATGTATATATATGTGTGTGTGTATAATGTGAAGGGCTAGGCCTACTTATTTTGAGCAGGAAAACTATGCTCATCAATGTACTCTTTTAAGAGTATTATAAGGTTTACTGATCCTTGAAAATGGATTAGAAAGCAGAGATCAACCACTGGATAAAGCGAAGGCTAAAGTGCAGACCCAAATCTATAAGGACCAGAATGCGAAGATGTGTGTGGTGGTTCAGTTCTTACACACTCCACAGAAGAATCTCTTTAGTTATTGTTTTGGTCAGCAAGTCACCAAGTCCTGCAGTCTGTTAATGAGTTCCATGATTTGGGAGTTTACTTCAAACCATAATGTGATAATCTAAAGTCAAAGCAGTAAGGAAATCAAATGGTTGGGGGGGGGGGGGTACAAAGCCCGGGAATTTTTATTTGTAACCATGAACCGTCAAGAATATTGAGATTGGGTTAGGAATAAGTCCATCTCACGATGCCTCGGTTAGTGATGTGGGCCGGGCAAATGCCCAGTGGGCGGGTCGTTTATAAATGGGCATTTGCCCAAAGCGATTTTAAGCGCCCAAAAACTGGGCGTTTATAAAAAGTTCAGTTTAAGGCGCAATACAATAAAACCTGTAATATTTTCAGTGTGGTATTTTAAATAAATATTTTTCTAAATTGTTAAATAAAATCGTATTTACTGATTAAGCAGGTTTCTACTCTGTAATTCATAAATATGTGCATAAGATAAATTTATAATGTCTAATTAATTAAATTTAAAGTTAAGTATTAAGGTTTTGTTAGTAAAACAAGTGCCTTTTAACCACAATTTAAATTTCCTAACATAAAAAGACACCTATAAAATTATTTTTATTCATATATATTCACAAATTCTACCGGGAGTTAGGGCTATTTATCAAAATATACTAAATATACTAATTTTATTTATTCTTATAATATGACAAAAAATTTCATTTTAAACTAATAATTTAGCCTACTAATGACTGAAATTGTCCTATTTTGAGATTGGCCGGTAAATCATATGTACCATGTTATTAGGATGTGTTGTAATTAATTTTACAAAAGGGCAGTCTTGGAAAAAGATTAGCAATAGAAATGATTGTAAAAAATGAAATTTATGTTACTTTAATTTAATGCAATCAGCTAATGAATGGAAACTGGTAGTATAAGTTTTGCAAAACCATGGCCTAACTATATCATCCCGTACCGGCTGTACCCAAGTCTCTTCAATTATTTTATAAGTAACATTAATAAATTTAAAGCATCATTTGCTAGTGATGGCATAGGCCTAAGTTTAATGTATAGTTCTGATTCTGGATATATATATATATTTTGAAGCTGAACATGATTATTAAATATATCAAATTATATGATGTAGGCTTATGATGGCATATGTAAATCTTAGTAGCCTAAAGCTAAAGTAAACTGCTCAACCTTTAGTGGTATAGAGGCTTGTTACTCTATTTAAAAACACAAACAGTTTAAAAATTAGCCAATATTTATCTTGGTGGCTTCACTGAAATTGATTAATTGTCCATTCATTCAAATGATATTCGTCCTTAAAATGCTTTTATAATGACTTCAACTGAACTAACTGTACTGACTACCACAATATATTATAGGCCCTATTACAATTAGGTTTGCTAAGAAGAAGAGACCAGTATTGTATTTATGTTTATAATTATACTATCCTTGGAGAAAGTGATGAAGATGCTTCTGAATCTGAAGAGTCATTAGTTTAAGGAATTTTGTTTGATGAACTGAAGTTTTCATTATGCCCATAATTATTTAAGTTAAGACTGATTCATTGTGTGTAATAAACAAATGTAAATTAATTCTATTAACTTACATTAGCCAGATATTTTAAATAAAAATAAACCTATGAAGTTATTTTCAGTCTAAATTATTTCCTCTTGTTGACAAAAGAAAAGTGTTGACTCTCTAGTACCGACTTCCTACCAATATAATTAAAATTATACAAGTAATTATTTTTTTTAAATATAGACTATTATGTAAATATCTAATGTTAGAGGTTTAAAAAGTTGACTAGACGAGTAGTGTTCAATTTAATTTCCATTAATTAGGTTTATTAGCCTCTAACTGGATAAACGCCCGGCGCTTATGGATTTTGGGCGGTTATTTGGGCAAATGCCCTGGGCATTTGCCCTGAGATTTAAACGCCAGGGCGTTTTACATCACTAGCCTCGGTTCCACCCAGGGTTGGACCTGTGTGACATTTAATTTGCTAGTAGTGACATTGAGGGTGTTCACAGGTATCCACCGCAAAGCGGTTTGTTTACCTTTTTTGCCGATCGCATGACGAATCCCACAAATAAAGCGTCTCAAATTTTTCACGTGATAGGCAAAAACGTAAACAAACCGCTTTGCGGTGGATGCTTGTGAACGCCCTCAATCTCAATACAGGATTTGTAATAATAAACTATCAATTAATCTAAATTAAGTTTAATTTGAGAATCTTGTAAAATTTTAATCTCGTATCGAGAATGGAACAATAACATTCTGAATTAACATGTGAATACAATATTAACCAATTTTATATTTAGGTGATGTGATGTGTGGGGTAATGGGTAATTTACCTCCGGCCTACGTCATACCGATGATAGTGGCAACACTGCCTAGCTGTCTCAATCAAGTCTTTAGTCTGTCCTGTCAGGGCTAGGGGACGTTTTCGGAGTCGGAGTTGATCTTTAACCTCAATTTAATATTATTTCAATTATTCAAATAATTTTGGAATGAACGTTATTTAACTTTGAGTGTAATGTAATAGTGCAGTATTAATACATTCTCTCTTATGTAAAATTTGTGTTATTTGATACTGTTAGTTTTTCCTTGTAGTAATAGCTTAATTATCAAATTGAACAGTTTAATTGGACAAACAAATAGGATTTACACAACTAAGTTATCATTGATTGCAGCAGTAACTTAATTTGTAAGCATGGCTCGAGTGTTAGTTGGTGTGAAGAGAGTCATTGATTATGCAGTCAAGGTATGATATTAGTTTTCTTTTTTATCCTAGGTGTTTTTATATAAAAAAAAACGAATTCTTGAGACTTTCCATACATAGGCTAACTCAAATTTTTTTCTGATGCGCAGATTAGGTTTAGTCTGTGAGATCTAGTTTAGCAACAACTTTTATGCATTACCTATGTGTTGAACGAACCATTAGTGGGTGTCACCAATTTATTGGTACTGTAATTTCGTACAAGTGTCTTAACGCAATTAAAAGTTAGGTCTAACATGTTCGCTACCACAATGTTAAATAAACTCGCAACTACAGACCACAGCTATAGTTTTGCGGCGGGTGAGTTTTACTCCAAGCCCACAGCCACAGGTCTGCGGCGGCTGGGCTCTTTAAATGGCGAAACTTCGTTATCCGTCTCCACCGTTATTATCGATGTGGAAATTTCGATATTGCAATTGAAATTGAGCGATGAAAACAATCGAATCAACAACGATACTGAGAAAAGATATGTATCATAATAATAATCTAACCTAACAGTGTAACCGAAAAACCTCCGTCACTTTAATTTACAGCGATGTTTATACCAACAAAATCAATGGTGTTTGGAAACATTTGAAATGAATATTCCCTCAATACAATAGCAAAAAAAACCTTTCTGATTTGTATTTGGCAGCATTTGTGTGACGCCATTTTAGATCTAACGAAGTCTGCTTTTTCTCACAATTTGAATTTAGATACAGCTAGCTACAGCTACACTACACAACAAACTTGGTTAGTTTATTTTGTGTTGTTCTTTGTTACAGGTTACATTAGCTACAATTTTTACTTTTTTCAGTTACTTGTTTGAATATATACAGTATTTGTTTTATTGTCAAAAGGTTTATTTCATTATATTCGAACGAGAAACTAAATCAGGTGATAAATTGTAATCGTGTCGTGTAATTGTATCATCGATATAATAGCAATATTATCGCAATATCGAAATTTTCACATCGATAATAACGGTGGAGACGGATAACGAAGTTTCGCCCTTTAAATAGACATCTTCCGCAGATTTACGGCGCTTTACTTGATACTAAACTCAAAATTTCTTTGGGACAGTCTATTTAAAGGTTAGATAGTTAAGGCACGGTCTACTAGATTGTCCGCCGCATTTGTGTGGTGCTTGGTCTGTGTCTAGGACGATCATTGACGACACTAACTAACAAAGTTGATTCGTGGTCTGAGGCATAGGTCACGACCACTAGGACCGGTCTGCAGAGGAGTCCATGATTGTGTGGTGGGCTGAGGGGGTGGCTTGACCGCCTTATATATGCGGCGGCTGGTAGTGAACGTGTTAATAGTAAAAAATCTGTGTTGACCAAGGTGCTCTCAAAGAATCAACTGATCCCGCCAACTTCCAAGAAAGCCTACCCTACCACTGTTCATTTTACGTGAGTCCTCCCACCAATGTTGCCACAGATCAGCTAAGTTTTAACCCTCTTAGGAGTTGCACAGCAGGTCAGGTTTTTAGGCTATTTATTTATTTGCAATAAACGGCATACGCCAGTATACAAAAATTGCAGTGACATGATACATTAATAGGCTACAACAGTTCAGCATTCAAGTTGACATATTATGAAGAAAACTTACATTCAAATGAAATGACGTGCAGAACATTATTATCAATAAGTAAAGACATTGCTCTAGTGAAATTATTTCTACATTACAATACAATAGTACCTAACCGCAAAAATACAAAGATTTGGTTGTGAGCAGGAATCGAACCCGCCCCTTAGTAGAAATCTGGGCCAAGGTGCCTAAGACGTAACCATCTAAGTTAACATGACCGGCGGCCTAGACACGGGAATTTGGATTTTGAACATTGTGCACTACTAGCGGGTTAAACTGCAGCCTTGAAGTTAGGTTTAGTGCCTAATTTTGCAGAGCGTGTCACTAAACTGCTACATGTTGTGTTCTCTAGAGAAATAATTTACGGTATATCAAAATATTTGTACTGTAGGCTACTTACGATTTACAATTGCAGTAGTTTATGCTAAGGCTATTGGATTTTGCATGTAGTGTGTAGATCATCAATACTGATTTTATTTTCAAATCTATTAATTTTTGTTGATACCTACTGGTTTAGCTAGTTCCAGCTAAGCTGGCACTTGACCGATCGATAGAAAGTGTCTACTAACATAGGTCAAAAACATTGCCTGCAGTCATGCGGGATGCATTAACTGTCCTCACGGCCTGCGTAGACGTGCAGGAATAGAAGATGCCTTGAATTTTTATTCCAATAAGGCTAATGTTTAATCAAACATCCGCTAAGCCTTTAATATTGGTCACAAATGGGTCGATTTCACGAAACTGTCTAATTTCAGAGGTTAAAAACTTAAAAGTAAAGGTTATTAAAAATAATTTTTTTTTGTATAATCCAGAAGTAAATTGAATGTATAAACTAACATCATGAGTATCATTTCTTAATTTTTACTATTTATTACTTTTTTTATGCACTCTCCATGTATTTCTTACCTAAGTTTCCTTTCAGGTCACGCTTTAATTAAAACCAATAATAATACAACTCTAAACAATTTGGGCAGTAATAATTTGACTGCTATAAATCTTCAAATAATTTGTATTTTTAGTTATGAATTGCTCAAATATATATCAACTATACTCAATAGTCTTTTTTTATAAATAGAGTACCGTAATTGAACTGTGACAGGAAGGAGTGTGACTGGAAAGTAAATCCGCTATGTTTTATTGTAATTTATCTAAATAAAATAAAAACCCCACTTTTTCATCCTGCATTTAGTTTTAGCTATGACTGATACAGATGATTCTACCTTTAAAACCAAAATAAATTATTTTTTTAAATTAATTAAAAGGCGTAACCTGAAGGAAAATAATTACAATACTCTAAACAACTCTCAAGTTTTTTGTAAATTTGAGGGAAAAATAGTCAAATGTAAAACAGGAAACTACGTAGCTCATGTTCGCCAATATTTCTACAGAACATTTATATATGTAAAACTAAAAAGTTACAAATTTGAATTACCAGTACTATGTTCTATATTTACAGAAATATTGTTCTCAGTGAGATAATTCTGGTGACACAAGTACATTTTTCTATAAGACCAAAATAATTTGTCTTATTAATTTAAATCATTTAATTTATTTAATATAACTTAATCACAACCTTATGCATGTGCTCAAATGTAATTATAACATTTTTAAACATGTAAACAAAGTCACTTATTTATGCAGCGCATTCCTGGAGACCGTGACCTTAATGGTAAATTGAGCCAAAAAGTTATTAAAAAAAAAAAAAAATTATAATAATAACAATGAACATATTTAATAGTTTTATTAAATGAATTGTATGGAAAAGAATCTCTTGTTGTTCATGGGCTTAGTTTAAACACACATAGTCATTAATGTTTCTTTTATAATTTGGGTGACTTAAAATTATACCATTTCGTGACTTTGACCCAAATATTCATTTTTACATAATTTTCAAGGAAATTTTAATATCTAGGACACTGAAGAATGAAAATCAAGATTATAGACCGATCTATGAGATTTAAATACTGAAAACGCATTCATTTTTGAACAAAAAATGTTGAAAATAATATTTGTTGTTTATTAATCAGACAATTAATAGGCCTAATATAGAACTTTTAATTCCATAGAGCCTTATAAAATGACATAAATCTTAATTTATTTTGAGCAATATTAAAGGCGTATAGCACATGTTTGAAACTAAACATTTGTCTTATGGGAATAAAATATCCAAAGCGGCCGGTTAGTGATATCTCCATGAGAAACTTCCATGATACCAACAAATTGCATGCTACCTGTGTGAATATTGAGATATGGGTGGATCAACATTAATTTTAATATCAATCGTGTTGTCATTAGACAATATTTTTATATTCAAATTCACAATTCTGTACAGTACGGTACACCTTTTTGTATGTGACAATCAATACAATTGCATTAAAAACCTCAAAAAATTATGGTTGACGTTTACTTAGTAAACGTTGAATTAATCAAGATTTAATCTACTATATCAAGAAGAGATAAAAATACATGGAAGATACAGAGAACTTTCGTTCCAACGGATTGTCGGGTCATTCCGCAATTTAACCATATTGAAATGACTTAATTTTCTCGAATAATTTATATAAAATACTGATGAAATTTCCCATGATTACTACATAAATGTTATGCACTATTTTATTTGCAACAAAGTTCACATTCTGAATAGAACATCCGTTGTCTATTATTTTTATTTTGTTGACCAGTTCAATTAATATTTCAATTTTGGTCGCATTTTATCCTAATGAAAAATAAGAAACAAAAAAAAAAACTGAATAGAACGGTACGGTAATAATAATAATAATAAAATAAAATTTGTGTTCAGTTGATGCGTAAAAAATATAGGCGTAGGCTAGTATTTCAAGAGAATGTCCAAAATTCTTCTTTAAACGGTTCAGCATAGGCCTAACTATTGTTTATATATATTTTTTACTGTATGAATGGAAATGTCACTATAATGTTTTAGATAATGGACCATTCTATAAAGCTAAAATATAATGTAACTTATCTGGAAAATGAAATGTCCTCTATTTCAAATGATTTAAAAGGTTTCTATCTATTAGCTTCGTCAAAAACTTTAAGTTTTTTCAATGTAATTAAACTTAGAGAGCTGTAATTTATATTCATTACTAGAAGTTAAGTTGAGGAAAACAATGATACCACACAAAAAGGTTATAAGTCAAAATATGTGAGCGCTTTGGGCGCGCAAAGCAGTACTCCCATAAGACTTCATGTTAAAGTCGGCCTCGTTCCGCATCGCGAGAGCGGGAGTGATGGGAGTATGCAGGACCAGAGTTCTCGTAGACCCCGCGCCAACCCTGTGAGTCAGCAGTGGAATGTTGGTAGAAAGGTTTTTACCTAGCCTCCACCCACCCCCCTCCTACACTGCTGCGACAGGCAGCTTAGCTGTACCTAGATGTAAATTAATTTGATGAGCCTAACCCAAATTCCATCTTACTTAAACTTTTTTTATTGATTTCTCAATGAGTGGATTCATCAGTCTAAAGTCTCATGCGGAAGATTTTGATATCTCCTTCCTTGCTATGAGTTGACCCTTGCTCATTTTATCAAGCAGTGACTGATAAAGCTTTAGCCAACTTCACTCTGGTATCAGCAGCTCATCTTTAATTAAACTATAAACCTTGAGATTTAGAAATTTAGACATTTTATTTTCATCACACTCTTCATTATTAAACTATTAAATTGCCCTTTGTTACAAACTTTATTTTCCCCTCTAAATTAACTATCATTTAAAAATGAACAACTCACTGTACAGTATGGATTCTTATCTTCCCTGTACAATTGTTTATCAAGATATTTGTAGGAGAATAGTTTAGAAAAGAGTCACACATCACAAAGGGACCTAAGCAAGTATCAATAAATCTCTCCAGGAGTACCGGTATTAGAATATTAATGTCAAATAGAAAATTTTATTTGTGATACAATTAGTGATGTGGTTTGGGTAAATACCCGGTGGGTAGGTATTTATAAGTTGGTATCTACCCGAGGCCCGGGAAAATAAGGTACCCAAAACTGGGTATTTTATTGAATTTAGAGAAGATTGAGTTGTATTTTTTGCAATAATTATCCTGTAAGAATAGTAAAATGATAGTATGAAAATAGTAAATGAAAAGTGTTTTAAAATTAAATTATTAATATGATCTCTATTAGCATTTAACTTCTAAGAATGGTCGACATAAATGCCCAGTTCCTGAGTACCATTTATAATTTTCTTAGTTTTTTGTTTGTTAATGAATTAAATCTTATTGACAATCACAAAAAGAGCTATAAAAGTAGGGTGACCAAATCATTCATAGAGGAAACCGGGACAGCTCCGAATATTTACCCTTCCCTTTCCATCAAGTGACATTAGTTTATGAATAATAGAATTATCTTGTGAGGTTTGAATGTACGGTTGAGTTGCCTCGTTTGACCTCTGGAAGCATACCAACTAATTGGTCCATGGTTCCTTGGATAAGAATTTGGTTTAATAGCCTAATGATAGTTGGTCAACATTTTAAAGCGCCTTATAGAAATAAATCAAAGGCCAGGGGGTTGCAAAGCACCAATTGGAATGAGTTTTGTAATCACCATTCACACACGGGCTGGATCTTAAGTTTAAAATGACCCCTCAATCTTAAAAATCGGTTAAGTAGGTTGGGATAGAAAATGATGTAACAGACGAAACCCTTATAGAATTAAGAAGATAGAAAATAATACTACAGATCTTTAAAAAAAATAGGCTATGCAGGCCTCATAACCTTGTATTTAACAGTTGAAAAGTTTAATGTCTTTTTAGTTTCAGTAAAAAAAAAATCCAAGCTTAGTCCAATTTCTCTTAATTTAATTTTACCCGAATGATAAAAACTATTTTACCAATCCCAGTTTCATGTTGCCTGATACATGAAAACATATCACTTAAGTAAAGAAACATACCGTACGGTAGCTATTAAGTATCTCTGAGATGATGTGTCTTAAAATAATTCGCTGTTTAATTAATTATGCTAAAAAATAACTTAATATTATCAATACTGTGTTGAAAAATACATTTCTTTTATTCAGGCCTGGATTATCCACTAGGCCATGGCCTAGGGCGTCAGGCAGGGGAGGCGTCAAACGGGTCTTTTTTATACAATGTGTTAGTAAAACAATTTAACCTTAAATATAATTTAATTCTGGTTTTTTCACAATTTTCTTCTTAAATTCTTCATTAAAAAGAGTGAATAGAATTTTCGGCAATAGAGAAAGAAGAAAGATTATTTAGGCGAACTATGTGGCCCCCTAAGGTGCCAGGACCCGGGGGCTCCTTTGTGGCGGGGACGAGCGCCCCTGATATGCCGTAAAGAGTTTCCCTCCCTGATTAGCGGTCAAGAGCATAACCCCCGACTGGTGGTAAACATTGCCCTAATATACGGTAAATAGCACCTTTGATCAGAGTTAAATCACGCCCCCGACCGATGGTAAAGAGTGCTCTCGATCGACTCTAAAGAGCGCCACCAATACGCGTAAATAGCGCCTGTGATCAGCGGTAAAGAGCACTTCCGACCAGCGGTAAACATTACGCTAATTGACGGTAAACAGCGCCCCTTTGCCTTGATTTATGCCTTTTAAGGTTTGTCTTGACCTTGTTCCTTTGACCTGGATTTAAATTTATTTCTGTATTACTATTATATAGTTTGATTTCATATCTACGATTAATATGGTGGTAAATTGGTACATTAAATGATGAAAAATGATTACGTCCACGGATTTAAGTTACAAACATTATGATCATCACGTTCGTTGAATAGTTCTGTGGTTTTACACAATAGCCAAAGTAATTAGAATTTAAATAAGCCCATAGATTGGGTTTTTGTGGGGAGGGGGGGGGGTGGTAATTGTGACCTTTGGCCTAGGGCGTCAAAAAGTGTTAACCCGGGCCTGCTTTTATTTGAAAAGGGATCAGGTCCTAACTGTCTGGTTCATAGTAAAGACAAAAACAAAATGAACAAAACAGATATTCTTCAAGATAACTCGTAGCATCACAAGGGGGCCGGTGCACAAATTGCGTAATTGCTGTTTGTGAGAAACTCGCCTACAGTACAATTCGAAGGAATAACTTTAATGCGAGTGTTTTAACAATATTAATGTTGATTGTGCAGTGGCAGACGATTCATTCAAATAATTCATTAGAAGGTAATGAGCTGTTAAGTTACAATTCACATCTTATAAAAAATTCTTTTAAAGAAAGTTTGTTTGCACTCTAAAGCGCCCTCTAGAAATAAATCAAAGGCTAGGGGGCGAAGTCCGAAATTAAATTACCTTTTTAATCACCATTCCAACACGTGCTAGATCTTATGCTTTAAAATGACATCTCAATCTTAAAAATCGGTAATGTAGGTTGAGAGAAATAGGGATGTAACAGACTAAACCCATATAGAATTAAGAAGATAGATAGATGGAGTCTTAGAAATGTCTATTTCTAACAATAATAAAGTTACATTAAGTTTTGTTCCTGAAGGGTTTCTTTGGTTTATTCCAGATCCGTGTCAAACCTGACAAAACTGGAGTGGTTACTGATGGGGTGAAGCACTCCATGAACCCATTTGATGAGATAGCTGTTGAAGAGGCTGTTCGAATGAAGGAGAAGAAGATTGCCTCAGAAATCGTGGCTGTTTCTTGTGGCCCAACCCAGGCTCAGGTAAATGTTAATGCACATGTTAACTTTCAAAGTGTTTTTTTTTTTTTTTTTTTTTTTTTTTTTTTTTTTTTTTTTTTGTAGGCCTACTCACATAAGGATATCACTATTAAATCACTATTTTGAGACAGGGACCTCACATAGTGGGTATTTTAAGCTGAATATAAATAAGAGATGAGTGTAGGATGATTGTGGCGCGATCTTGTAGTCTTGTTACTGACTAAGGTCGACATTCTCCTTAGACAGGACTGTTAATAGCCCAACAGCCAATGGTATCTAGAGACCTACAGTTTAATGTGGGATCCGAACCACAATTTCGACCTCATATATACAAATTGGTCTAATTATGAGGATAATCTTTATGGATGAATTAGTATTCACCAGTGCGGACGTTAATCCCCACTAGGGAATATCGAAGTCCCTATTGTCCCCCATTGTCGAGTTTCATCAGTGACAGATTTCCCAGAGCCTTTTTGACCCCTACCGTTAACTCCAACAGACCATATAATATTGGCTCAGTTGGCCGCAAAAAGTAGCTGCTGGTAATAAAACTGCGTTAGAGCCAAATCGTCGATCAAACATGGTAATGTGTTCTGTCAACAATGATCATATTGCCGAGAACAGTAGCGATGGAATTGTGTCTTACTTTCCGAATTCCGTGTAATATCAACAATTGAGCTGAAAAAACAAGCAAAAGCGATCAGCGAGTCTCTTGTTGCACGCTCGAGTGCTGGAACTTGTTTAGAGGTTCTGTGTTATTAATGATCAGGTTTGTGGGGTTTAAGCGAATTTCCTTATAGGGAATACTCTATAGCTTTAGTAGTCATGGTAAGACCTAAGCCCGGGACCTTGATATTTTTTGTCCCCAGAAGCCAAAAACACCGAATGTTCAAATTTATATACAGGGTGTCCAGCTTCAACCTTTACAAACTTTTCCAGGTTATTGCCCACGTCAAAATAAGCAAAAAAGTTCCTGTAAACATATGTCCTAAAATGCTTCGTTAACCCGCTAGCCGCCATTTTGTTTTTTACACTAAATAATTTTTATTTCCGTATCGGATTATTGTATTAAGTTAATATTTGGCATGAACCTTCACTATAACAATACCCATTTACAGTAAAAAAGTTATTTTTTTCCAATGTGTATTTTCAAAATGGCGGCCATTTTAAAATTTTAAACTCAAATATCTTAAAAACGGTAAATTTTATAAAAATGTTACAAGAGACAAAAAAGTTGACAAATTAAATTATCTAAACATTGATACCAAGTTTGTAAGGATCGGACAACAAATAACGGAGTTATTGAGATTTTTCTCTTAAAATTGGCATTAATCATGGTGCAAAATCAGTGTTTTTCTGCAGGAAAACCACAATTACTCCGTTATTTGTAGTTAGATCCTTACAAACTTGGTGTCACTGTTTAGATAATTTTATTTGACAACTATTTTGTCTCTTGTAACATTTTTATAAAATTTACGGTTTTTGAGATATTTGAGTTAAAAAATTAAAAATGGCCGCCATTTTGAAAATATAGATCGGAAAAAAATTATATTTTTTCTAAAAATGAACATTGGTGTAATTAAAGTACATGCCAAATATGAACTCAATACAACAACCCGTTACGGAAATAAAAATTCTTAAGTGTAAAAAACTAAATGGCGGCTAGCAGCTTAACGAAGCATTTTCGGACGTATGTTTATATGACTTTTTTTGTTTGTTTTGGCATGCTTAATAACCTGGAAAAGTTTGTGAAGGTGGAAGCTGGACATCCTGTATATATACATATTGTGTCCGTGAACACAATAACTTTTAAACACAACCTCAGATTTTGATGAACCTCAATTTTGCAGGGGTGTAAACCAGCATTTACTTAATCGAGTTCATTAACCAGAATTATCGGACGATAGGAACGGGTTTTCATGGGGTTTCTAAAGGATCAAAAATGGGTTTTCGGCATTTTTTGACCTTAATTTATCAAATTCAACAATTTTAACACAAACCATTTAAATGAGCTCAAAAAATAAACAAATTGGTATCTTGGATTTTTAACTTAGCTTAAATGGTTACGGAGAAAATTTAAAAATACTTTTCCTCTGTTATTTTTAAGGAAAATAAACTAAACCTTCTATCTTGCTTATTTAATAACATATCTTGATAAAATTCGGTATGTACATTGATTAAGAATTGTTTATCTATATATTTAAAACACAAAGGTAAAAAACCTTTGGACAGTTCGTCTGTGACTTCTACTGGACCGATTTACATGCGGGTTGTACCAAAATAAACGTTTTCGTTTCTATATTAGCAGGTTTTATTCGTATTTCAAAAATATTTACATTAAATCCGTCAAAAATGAAAAATAAACTATTCTTATGGAGATTTAACATGGGGAAAAAAGCCAACATTTCCAATCCTTTGGACAGTTTGTCTGAGACTTCCACTGGACCAATTTACAAGCAGATTGTACCAAATAAAACGTAAACCTTTGTATATTAGCAGATTTAATTTACTTTAACGTTATCTTACTTCCTTAAATTAAAAATATCGACATTTTCAAACCTTTACAATTTATTTATTTTACACGCTTTCAATCAGCTGATTGTAAACACACGAGATATTTAGTCTAAATACAGTGGATGAGCAAAAGCTCATGAAGGATTTGGTTTATTATGGCCAGTACCTAAAAACGTTTACTATTATTATGATGTATTGTCATTTATGGAAAGAAAGTTGCTTAATTATGTAATTAACGTTATCTTACTTCCTTAAATTAAAAATATCAACATTTTCAAACCTTTACAGTAAATTTATTTTACACTCTTTCAATCAGCCGATTGTAAACACACAAGGTATTTTGTCTAAATACAGAGTGGATGAACAAAAGCTCATGAAGGATTTGGTTTATTATGGTCAGTACCTAAAAACGTTCACTATTATAATGTATTATCCTTTAAATGGAAAGAAAGTTGCTTATTTATGTAAAATTGCTGATTGCTTTAAAATTAAGACTAAATTGTAAAGGTTTAGTTGAAATAAATTGCTCACATTTGTTTTAAAAGAAACGGATGTATCGTAAATTCTTTGTGCAATCAATTTGTCGTTTGCAACGTTGTAATGCTTTACATTTACTTCGCTTAAAAACAGTATTTGTGGCGCAGTCAGTATCGTGACTTATTCCAACTCAGACGGCCCGGGTTCCAGACCGATCTTCACAAATATAATTTTTGTATTTATTTATTTATTTCATGTCATTACATCAACATTGTGACAGGACATAGCGTCATATAACCAGTAGGATTAAAACTAAGAATAACAAAAGTGTCTTATTATTAATCCAATGCAACATCCCTACTTAAATAACATTCAACAGAATAAAAATTTTTTGTTTTTAACCAGGTCCTCAGGGTGGATCTGAACTTTGTAATAGTATCAATATTCTTTATGTATAGCAGTAACTTATTGTAAATTTTAGGGCCTATATATTGGGGAGATAAATGAAATTTCTCTAATCTATGGGTTTCAGGCTCTTAACTCTTAAACTCATAACTATAACTCTTAAATCTAGTGTGATGGGAATGAATGGGTTGGGTCATGAATGAGGACAGATTGTTTTTAACCCAACTTGAAATGTCCAAAATATAATGATCATAAAATGTTAAAACAGAAAATTTTTGAAAAAGGTTTTTACAAGGAGTTTTAGGAGGAACTCGCCCAATAATTCTAATTGCTTTTTTTTTAATTTTGAATATCTTTTTGAATATCTTTTTTCTTTGTAATGTGTCCAATAACGGCGTCACTAATAAATGTTTACTGATGGTACCGATATTTATTTTAAGCAAAATAGATACATTAAAATATTTATAGGCCTGTTCAAACTCGCAAAAAACTCATTTATTAAACTAACAAGTTTACAAATTGATAGTTTAGGCTTGCTTATTTTTTTATGTTTTTAACTAATATAACACTTTGATTTGGCTACTAAGGTTTAGTCCTAAGTAAACAATCGATTTTTTATGTTTATAAAATACTAAATAGTGTCTGTGTTACATAGTAACGGTGCAGCATTATTGTTTTTAAGGAATATGCCTATAGGCCTACTTTGACAGACACACTCCAACTAAAATTATGTAATTTTGTGTGAAAAAAATTTGTATTCTTTAAATTTGGATAGTTATTAAAACTTGCACACTACAGCATAAATATTGCGATATGAAAGTGGTTATAAATGGTTTCTCTACGTTCTATCCTACCCTAATACCAATATTTGTTAAAGCCAACCATCATAAGTTACAACACTGTAGGCCTTTCCTGATTCTTGAAAAAAACTGTTAAGAACAATTTATCCAATAGGCCTACAAGTGGATATTAGTCTACTTATTTCTGATGTTGTTGAACCTAATAGAACGGTTTCCTTAGGCTAATTAGGTTTGCGCCTACCTCAACAATCAAATTGATATGTTTATAAAATACTAAAGAGTAGGGCCTATATAAGTACAAGGATGCAACATTATTAGTTTTAAGGAATAGGCCTATACTTTTCCGTAACACTAACTAAAATCGTAGTATTTTCTGTAAAATGTACTATTGATGTTCTTGGTATGGCAGTTCAAAGAGGTACATTTTATAGACTACCTTACATGTTTGCACTATTATAGCGTTTCATTTACCACCAATGGAGCTATATCCGTCGAGTGTCGACGGGCAACAACTAGTTTGCTTATAAATCACAAATGGCGGCAAACCGTTTGGCGACGCTGCGCACGGCGCTGGAGATGGGTGTGGACCACCCCATCCACGTGGAGGTGTCCGGTGCCCTGTAGTTGCATCTGATTTGGTGTGGTAACTGTGACAGTTTTTGATTGTAGGAGACGCTGCGCACGGCGTTGGCGATGGGTGTGGATCGCGGCATCCACGTGGAGGTGTCTGGTGCCGAGTACGAAACCCTGCAGCCGATCCACGTTTCAAAGATATTGGCTAAGCTGGCGCAGGAGGAGAAGGCCGACATCGTCATCGTCGGAAAACAGGTCAACTGAACATAGTATAGACTATACTGTCAATGGTTTATAATTTGTATTTTATGAGTCATCATCACCTTTGGGATAGATGTGCAATCGGCAGTGAAAACCATAGGGCTTTTGGGTAAAACATGATTTCGTAATTCCCTGCTTCAGACGCCATCTTTCAACCGATTTTCTGTAAACTTGGTAATCATTTAGTTGAATAGTTCCATAAGGAGTCTCACATCTGAAAAGGGACATACCTGAGCCTCATTTGACTCTTTCCAAGGTCTGAATCACTTTTTAATTGCTGACCCGACCTTAGAAGTAAGTGGTATGGATCTTCTTCGGAAGCAGTGGACTGTTCTCAATCAGTTCCACACTGGAGTGGGAAGATGTAATTATTCAGTGTTTCTACGGTCAGGGGAAGTCAGGCAAGGTCAGGGAAAGTCAGGGAATTGAAAGGGAAAGTCAGACAATCCTGAGCTAAAGCTTATTTACCAAAACTCAGTTCCACAAATCGAAGATGGAAAAAATGTGTTGACTAGCAATTTATAGGTGATGACATTTACTATTTTAGGTTTTAGTGAAAACTCTTATTATTAAAGAATAATGCAAAATAAACGTTGGTACTTCTATTTTCATGACATAAAACACTTGAATGAAATAACAATAATAACAATAGGAAGGCCGGCTTGGAAAATCAATTGGAAAAGGGATTTCATATTATTTGCTTGGTTGACTGACACTGAACCTTTGATCAAAAAGTTGCCACAAAGCCATTAGAGTTAGGGCCTGGTTTATTTAGAAACAAGGTTCATCTATCAGCTTATGTGACATGTTCCAAAATTGTATTTTGTTAAAGTTTCAGATTCAGATTCAAAACACTTTATTCAAAAGTACATACTAATGTTTGTACATGAATGGCATCAGATTGTACATAGTTTTACTAAGTACAATGAAACTTAGGTCTAAGAAGCTTGAGCTCGTTAAATAAGGTCATCTTAAAAAATAAATAATGATAATAATAAAAATTCAAATTCTAAAATATAGAACATGTTTGGGAATGTACTTTTCCAAATATACTTTTATTGAATAGAAAAAAATTCTTCCAAGGAATAATAGCCTGCGGTAGGCTATAATAAAATTTAATTCCTGCATAAGAGGGTTGTTTAGAAAATAAACTAGTTCTATGAGGCTTAAAAACAAAGTTATTTCTATTTCTTGTATTATAGTGTGTATATATTCTAATTTTAAATTCTCCTTTCCATTACACTTTACATAAATTATTGTTTGGAAGATATATAGACTAAATACTGTTAAAAGTTTCAATTCTATAAATTTATTTCTACACGATTCATTAGGTGTCATTTTTAACATGGCTCTAATTGCCTTTTTTTGCATAACCAAAATTTGGTTGAGGTTTTTTAGTGAAGTTCCTCCGTATAAGATTAGGCCAAACTGGATATGCGAATGGACATGCGCATAATAGAGAATGAGTAGGGTACTAAGTTCACAGTAATACGACATTTTTCTTATTGCGTACACTCCAGAGCTCACCTTGGCACAAACATGATCAACATGGTCGTTCCATGTTAGCTGTTCATCAATTATTAACCCCAAGAAAGTAGAACTATTTTTTCTTTCAATGATACTATTTTCAACAGTTATTGTAAAATTGCTTTCATCTATTTTGTTTGAATAAGTGTTCTTAAGATAAAAAATTATGTAATTTGTTTTGTTTGCATTTAATAATAAATTTTTGCTGTGAAGAAAATCTACTGTGACTCTTAAAAGTTGTTCGGAGAAGTGATTTAGAGTTAAAAAATTTTCCTCTGAAAGTTTTAGAGTTGAGTCACCAGCATACAGAAAAACCTGATTGTTGGTGTTAATCTGGGAAAGTTTTTTACTAAGTCCTCTAAAATAACAGATGAACAGGAGTGGCCCTAATATCGATCCTTGCGGCACAGAGTACTTAAGTTCTTTTAAACTTGATTTATAATTCATTATGGTGCCATTCTCAGTACATGTCAACTCAACATACTGCTTTCTTCCCCTAATAAAAGACTCTAACCACATGAGAGGTAAGCCATTTATTCCACAATTCTGCACCTCTCTGATGAGTTTACCGTGACATACCCTATCAAACGCCTTAGTCAGATCCATGAGTACTGCAATTACTTTTTTCTTTTTATCAATGTCTTTTATTACACTTTTTATAAAATTTGTAGCTGCTGTTATGACAGATCTACCACGTCTGAAACCGTGTTGTTCATCTTCTAAAACTTTGTTGTTTTCAAAAAATTCAGTTAGTCTATAATACATGCATTTCTCAAAAATTTTCGATAGTGTTGGTTGGATAGAAATTGGCCGGTAATTTATTGTTTCTTTTGGATCTCCTTTTTTATATATTGGAATTACTTTTGATATTTTAAGTTGTTGTGGAAACACTCCTAAAATAAATGATGCATTTATTACATGAACTAAGGGTTTTGTTAAAAATTTAGAGGCTGATTTTATTACATTTACTGGTACCTCGTCATATCCACTTGACTTTTTATTTTTCAAATTACTAATTAATTTTGCATCTGTACATTATCTCATTTTAAGTCATGACAGTTTAAATACTACATTACTAGACCACTGTAATGGATGATTTGGTTTGTGGCATCTGATTTATTTGGTCGCTCAGAGTGCAAAAGCATCAATGGTGCTCTGTTTTTCTTGGCACAATGTTCAAATGACATTACGAAATTATGTGGGAAATTCTTTGCTGCTCACTGAACCCATTTTTCCAGTAAGCCTAATAGACATTATTAGTGATATACAGTAGACTCCCTCTTAAACGGCCACCTCGGGACCAGGCCGCGGCCAGATAATGAATTGGCCGGTTAAACCTATGTTCATTTAAGAATGCCAACCCACAATTTTATATGACCTAAATATAATTATTACTTGAAAAACAATCTTAAATACATTACTGTATATGATTTGTAGCTAACCCATGAAATCCACAACAAACCTACACTAATAATAATTATTAGTTTCTTTATTGTGGTCTACTAATGGATAGTAGGTTCAAACGCATTGACCTCCGGTGGCAGTCACTTCCGTCCAGGACGTTACAGTTTAATTGGTTTGAGAACGTCAATATGAAATAAAGTTGAATTGAATGATACATTAGATAAGAAAACTACGTTTCTGGCGAAACGCGGCCGGTTAAAGCGATGTTGAGATAAAAAATGGCCGGTTAAAAAGATGTTATTTTGTGTCAGTGCAGGCCGGTTAAAGCGGAGACCGGTTAAAAGGTGGCCGGTTAAGAGGGAGTCTACTGTAGTGATATTATGGATTTTTGAAGACCTTAATAAATTAACAGGTACTTAAAGCTTAGCTTAATCAGTAAACTGTGCTCATGGTATGATGAATTTTTACAGGCAATCGACGATGACTCGAACCAGACAGCCCAGATGACAGCCGCCCAGTTGGATTGGCCCCAGGGCACTTTCGCTTCTAAGGTGAGTCCCGGTGACTCGCTGGGATTTATTATTCAGAAAACCAATATAAATCAATTCACACACATCAGTAAGTTGAATGCACACTTTTGAAATCACAATAAATATGCAAAGCTTTTATGAGTTAAGAACACGAGGCATTGTGTTACTGTAATTCACTTAGCCCTGTTTAATATGTATTGGAACAATCAAATGATTTCCAAATTCACTGAAAAATCGCAGATAGTTTCAAATTGCACTATTTTACTGTTGATATGGTTGAAGTGACCATTTTAGTGCTGATTGTGGTTGATTAAGCCAAATGATTTGCTGTCAATTTTTTGGATAGGCTTTTTATTAAAAAATTTAACTCACTTTCACGAATCCTATCATGAACACATTGAATTTTTCAAGATAGGCTATCCAACCTGTAATGCCACTTATTTGGACACCCTGTGTAATATTCCCAACAGACAAATGAAAGTATTTCGTAAGTAATATATACAAATTGTATTTCACCCATTGTATTGATGTGATGTCCAGGTGGAGAAGACCAATGGGGAGATAACACTGACACGGGAGATTGACGGCGGACTGGAGACGGTCAAGCTGAAGCTGCCGGTCGTTATCAGCGCGGACCTGCGACTCAACGAGCCGCGCTACGCCACACTGCCCAACATCATGGTACAGTTGTACACAAGTCTACATTTAACCTAAAGCTACTGACAAAGTCAGCCAAAGTGCTGGTGAAACGTTTAGTTTAATAAAAATAAAAATGTGTAAAAAAAACCCAAAAAAGTGTTTTTAATACGTTTACATTTTTGTGCTGTTGTATATTTGGCCTACACTAGGCCTATATTTTTTTTTTTTCTTCCTGAGTCGGTGGCATGATTAGTGCACTACCATGTTAGCAATATCGTGGGTATGAAGCCGTTCTTTTTACATACGGTAGTAATTTTTATCGGTAACTTCCATCTGTAAAGTTGGTTGCACGAGACGTGAGAGAGCCCGCCAAAATTTGTGCTGCACATGGGCAGTTTAACAGTCTGAATTTGAAATGAAAACCTTAGTAATGGTTTTACTGTTTATCATTATAATGATTAGTCCACACCATGTTGCACGAGATAGAGCCAACTTGCCCCTATGTAGCAGAAATTCTGGCGTGCTGTCTCATGTCTCGTGCAACCAACTGTACTGAAGTGGCTCACCCCTTACTTTGTCATATAAATTCTACTGTTTACCTAGGCAGTCAAAATAAGGTTAACTAACTGTCATTTTTTAAAAGAAGGCCCTTGTAATTTCAAAGGCTGCCAACAGTTTTGAAAATTAATGCTAAAATTCTTTTGCTGTTGTGTAAACAGCCCATCATCACTAAAAAAAACCCATCATCATTGATAGTAAAAAACCCACCACCAAAACAAGTTTTTGTTGCACCAATAGTTATACCGCCCGAGTTGAAAATTACCTACTTTTTGCAGAAAGCAAAAAAGAAACCCATCAAGAAGGTGACCCCCAAGGACCTGGGAGTGGATACGGCTGCCAGGATAGAGGTGGTCAGTGTGGAGGACCCTCCTGTGCGACAGGCCGGCTCCATCCTGCCCGATGTCGACACGCTGGTCACCAAGCTCAAGGAGGGCGGACACGTCTAGCCGGTGAGCGAGGCATACACAAACACACGGGAGATGGATGGTTTTTAACGAAGTAATATTCAACATATTTTAAAACCAATGCATGTTTATGTACTCAAAATAAAAGCTCATTATTTGCCAATTTTCTTAACAAAGCTCATTTACCTGCCAATTCCGTTATTCGTGGAAAAATAATGCCCTCAAGATGTTAATCACACAGATTAACTAACATCTCTGCTGGAATGACAACCATTTATTGAATGATTTCACTCTTAAACTCGAACAAATTTCTTGGTTTGGTTTTTTAAGTACAGCTCTTAAGGTACACCCCCAGAAAATTTGTTCCCCGTTAAAATATAAAAAAAAAAAAATGCCACTGGCATAGATGCGCTCAAAATAAAATAAAAAGTTCCCATAGCATTTCCTGGACAGACGGTCCATATTTTTGCCATTGTTTCCATTTTTTTTAGGTTTTGGCGATGTTCCTTGGCCTCCTAGGTTTTACAATTTATCAATGGGTGAGTTTTCTGTGGTTGTGCCTTAAGAGCTGTGCCTGCAATCATGAAATTTGGACTAATGTAAGAATACAATCATTCCAGAAATTCCTGTCATCCATGCAGGGATGTTAATCCTTGTTATAGAGTTGTTAAGAAGGGACCTGCATTTGAAATAATGGATATCGTTATAACAACATTTTTTTTTACAAATAGCTAAAATGGCAGGTAATGAGCATGATTAACTAAAATGGCAAACAATTGACGAGATTTCATTTTTTATAAATAAACATGCATTAATTTTAATATTGGCTGAGTGTTATTACATTAAAAATCGTTCATCCCCAGCGTGTCTCCTTGTATTATTATATGGCAATATAGAAGTCCAATTATCTAGGCTAAACGGGACCAGGACTACCGTGGATGGCGGTAAACTCGGATAATTGGAATGATAAGAAAAGAGATGGAAATTTATCATAAATTATATGAACAACAAAGATATAATTTATTGACACAGAAAAATTAACTACAGTGGAACCTCGATATATCGAACCTGAAGGGGAATGTAAAAATTCGTAATATCAAGGTCTTCCATATACTGAGGTTCGTTATATCAAGGTTATTTTTTACAAACTTCGATATACTGAGGTTCACGACCACCCCCGACCACCTTATAATACCATTACTTTTTTCCAATAGGCCTAGAAACTGAGGAATAAATACGAGTGTACTGTGATTACATAATCAACAATTTGCTATTGCACAAAATAATATAACAGTCCACTGTAACATCATAAGTTGTTTGATGTTTATAAACCCTTCTATGGAATTTTTATCATGAGCTGATCAGGACAAAGTCTATAAATGGTGACATAATCATTAATCAGTGCTGCAAACACAACATTTATTTAGGCTAATAAGCATCAATCGGGACTATGTTTATACTGTTATACATACAGAAAACATGGGGTTGTAAAATTAGTACTCACAAGAATAATGTAAAATGCATTTAAACAAAATCTAACGGCCGCCTAACGGATACTTATGGTATTGAATGGAACAACACTAACACAGTAAGTTAACTGCAAACACGGGAAACAAGAACAGCGCTGCGAACACAAGGCACGGCAAAAGGCAACGTCTGTAGAGCGACAGGTTACTACATGAAAGAAAATGGATTAGCTCAATGATTCAACTTGTTGTTCTTCTTTTAACTTCGATATGTTGAGGTTTCGTAGTCAAAACTTCGATATGTAGAGGTGGTTAGGTCGTGCATCAGCGCTTCAAAAGTTCGTTATATTGAGGTTATCCCCGCTAATCCGTCGATATATAGAGTTAAAAATAACATTAGATTAATAGGCAGGTTCAAGGGGAATGAGAAAACTTCGTTATATCGAGGATTTCGATATATTGAGGTTCGATATATCAAGGTTCCACTGTATTAATCAATCAAATACCATCAACAAACTTTATTTCCAACTGTTTATAAAAAATATTTTTTCGGCTGGTTCGCTTATAGTATCTTCTGTATACTTTTGTATGACTAAAAGTTCCATAAATCTTATAAACTGTTGCCTGATGCGTAATATTTCAATAATTTCCTCCTTATCCAACCTTTCAATTGCAATTAACTCTTTGTCCAAAGATATTACGACTCTTTTATGTTTATCACTCATCTTTTTCAAGCACATAACGACAAAATTATCTTAAATTGAACATGGCACTGATATTGGTATGCCCTGCTGATTGATATATCTTTGTCACTGATTTTATTATTTCTTAGTAGTCAATGTTTCTTTGTCAATGTTTCAATTTATTTTTCACATTAGAAATATAAAATACTACAACTAAAGACTACAAAAGCACTGTAACAAAGCTTGTAAGTGTAATGACTGCCGATAAGTGTCAAGTTACAACGCTAGTGCAGCAGATGGCGGGAGTGGCGTTTCACAGCACTAATAGGCCACACTCTGAACTCTAATTGCGTATGTGACCCTAGCTCTTCTCATCATAATTGAATGAAATTAAACGTACCCATAGGTTGAATATGAAAAATATTTTGATTAATTTTAAACTTGTTACAGAGTCCTTCATAACTCATTTATATTAAATAACTGCTGTTATAAAAAATAACACCCAAGAATGTTCCAAAACTTCTTTACTATTTTTGACAGTTTTTTTCTGGACTTTCCACAATGTCCAAACTCATTTTCTATAAAAACACCTTACTCGTCAAAGGGTTTAACATTTTAAACAATCATTTCATGTCTCAGTGAGATGATTTATTTAATGTGCATTCTTTTTGTAAAAGTATATCAAGTTTTTGTAAAAAAAAAATTGTCAACTTATAGTTTTGAAATTTTTCTCGGTTAACCTGGCAGCTCGAATAACTGGTAGTTAGCCGGACTTCTACTGTACTGTTGTTTCTGTTTCCTTAAAGAAGGTGTAATAGAATACCAGATACCAGATAGATTGATTGTAATAGAATACCAGATCCTCAAATATATCATCTTTAAAAAAATTACAGCCCAGTCTCGCTGACTTGAAATTTACGGGACTATGATTTTGGTTTGAGTTAAACATAGTTTGACTTAGAAATAATTCAAGTTACAGAGATTTTTTGTCAAATTCGACTTAACAGGTAGTAAATTACTCTAAATATAATATTTTGTTTTGGAACTCTGAACTGACTATCTGCCATAAAGCTTGACTTTTAATACTCAAATAGGTGCACGTAGGATAAACGTATTTGTGGCATGGTATATGTCAATCTTTTATTAACTTGCTATATAGGAACATTTTCATTACTTTTGTTTCCTTAAATCGCTCCCAGCTCTAAATTTAATTACTTAATCTCCTTGTTTATTCAAGGGGGAAATCATTTTCACTTTAATAAAGTAGATTGGTTGTAAACGATCATCACGCCACATTATATAATGCAACTTAAATGTTTCTTTCCTCAATTATCAAACCAAAGTGTTCAATATTATTCGCTCACCAGTTATTATATTTTTTGTATTTTCTGTTTCAGATCACTTGCCCTGCGGAGGCTGAGGATCTTTGGCCTGCCGAGTATGAATGTATAAGTTCATCGTGTAAAACCATTGTCTGTTGCATGTAAAGAATAATATATTTCAACATCAGACTGAACATTGTTATATAATCTTTATATTTTAATAAACTGGTGCTTGTTAGTAACCTGTCGTCTTTGCAAATATTTTTCTACCGCAGTTGGGCTCTGATTTTAAAGTTTTGCATGTATACAATTAATTTGAACATTACTTGTACACGAATCCAGAAAACAAAGAAAAATGGCAATTGCTCAGCCAAGAAACAAATTCAGCGTTAAATACAAGAACTAAGTTTGTTTCCATTATTAATTATGTGTATTATATTTAAAAATAGTTAGCCTAGCCAATGTTGAGTGTTGTTGACAAAGTTTGTGTTTATAAAAATGGTCATTTTTGTTCACATTTTTAATCAATTTAAGTAATTTAAAAGTACTTCTAAACCACCTAACCAGAATTTCAAGGATCAAAGCAAATGACAGTCAATCCTGGCCAACATGAATTTCACTGGACAATGATTTTTCCTACGACTGTCCGTGAAAACAGTTGTTTACGCACTCCATACTCGTCGCAAAACAGGTGATTGCCGTATTCAATTTACTTTGCGCATGCTAGATTTACTTTGCGCACGCTAGATTTACTTTGCGCACTCCAGTGTTTAAACATTAGAACACAAAACAATTTGCATTAGCCAGCAAGGAAACGTTGATTAGTCAGGAATTAAGTTGGCAACACTGGATATAAACATCTGATCTATTGTTGTCCATGTGGTCGTTTTCTATTGAATCAACATAAACATAACCAACAAACCAGCTACGGGTGAGCTACCGGCACGTAAGTTAGGTGCGCAATGATCAACTATGACAGTGACTTCAGTGATTTAAGTGACTTATTCCCTGACGATCTTGCAAAAACTGCTAAAACAGTGGCGTTAAATCTTCTGCATGAAAAATCCAATAAATTTTTAACTAAATGTAGGAAGTGCATAATACAGGATATCATTAATATCACTATCTTGAGACCTCATATAGTGGGTATTTTAACGTGAATATTAAACGTTTATAATTATATAAGAAATATTTGGCAGTCGTAGGAAAAATTTAATATCCAACTCGTGAGAAAAGTGCTTTCACTGCACTCGAGAGAAATTATTCCGCACTCGCCTGCGGCTCGTGCATAAACATTTCTCTCGAGTGCAGCAAATCGGCACTTTCCGCACTTGTTGCATAAATAACTATTGTTTGAATTACAAGTAATTTGAATTAACTTTTTCCCTGAAAATTGGCATTGGTGTGATAAAGGTTTATACCAAATATGAACTTAATGCAACCATCCGTTACGGAAATAAAATTTATATAAAATTATGTGTAAAAAACAAAATGGCGGCTAGTGGCTAAACAAAGCATTTTAGACCACTATTTGTATGATTTTTTTTCTTGTCTTGATGCAAGCAACAAATATACAAAAGGGTTCCAGAGAGTTCTGGGACACCCTGTATATGAATTTTAGTGAACGGAGTTTTTGGCTTCTACGGACCTCAAAACAAAAAAGTATCATGGTCCTGGGCTTAGATCTTGCGGTGACTACTAGCTTATTCCCTATAGGGAAATTCGCTAAAAGTCCCTTAGACCTTATACATACAGTCTTTAGTAAATTCATATTTTCCTTGTATCTCGGAAAATATACTCTTTAAGATACACTAGAAAAAGCAATTTAAATATGAGAAGGGCACTTAAGGCTAAAAAAAATGAAATTATGAAGTCAAAAGCCCATGATGAAAGAACTGGCTTGATAGCTGAGTGGTTATAGTACTTGCCTTTGAATCCATAGGTTGCTGGTTAGATCCTGAGAAAAGGTAGTAGCTTTTTAAGGTTCAATACTGGACCTAGTTGCCATTTGTCATTAGGCTATTAATTTAACAACAGGATGACATTAATTAGGAACAAGATTGGGGTTTAGACCGTTTCCTTTTAAAACGTTATAAAATGCCTCAGGTGTAAAAAGAGACCAAATAAATAAATAAAATATTCATAGATAAACCGGTTATGCTTTATCGATTGAAGCTGATTTCAATATAAACAGAGTATCAGAAATAACCAATCCAGACCTGAAGTCCTTTATTTTAAATACAAACCACATTTTTTATGGCATTGTTGGATTCTAAAGTTTTAAGTTAACTTCATAATTTAACTTGTTTTTCTAATCCTAATGGTTTAGGAGATAATGGGGGTGGAAGTTAAGGTTTTATCGATAAGATTAACATAGGAAAAATTTAACATCAATTATCTCATAAACCTTTTCGTTAAACAAAACTGTCCAATGACAAAAATGTCATAGAACCCCTTTTTAAATAATATATTCCAAAATTAAAATATTGATTTTTACGTAGTTAATGTGATTCTTCAATATATATATATATATATATATATATATATATATTTAAATACAAAGCGTTTCGGCGTCATTTTGCATTGTTTCACAGCATTTCGGCGTCAAACGGTGACGCCAAAAAGTGACGCCAATAAGCAAGGTTTACAGCAGTTGACAGCAGTTTGGCCTCTGACGCCGATAAACCAACGACGCCAAAATTCAGTATAATATGTGACGCCGATAGGTGATGCCAAAATGCCGTGTAATAATTAATCAACACGAACTGTGGGTGTGACTAAAAATGAACGTCGGGAGTAACTGATTTAAAAATTGGGTGAGTAACTACTACGGAGTTGGTATAGGGAATGGTATCTTGAGGTCGGTTGGGGTCGCTAAAAAGAGTGATATCCGGAGTTCGGCTATGGTTGCAATGCAGAGAGGTATCTGAAGGTGGGTAAGGATCATCACAGGAAGTTGTATCTAGAGGTGGGTTGGAGTCACTATAGGGAACGGTATCTGGAGGTGGTTTGGGGTCGCCTTAAGGAATGGTACTTGAGGGTCAGTTGGGGTCACTAGATGGAGTGGTATCTGAAGGAGGGCTGGAGTCTTTATAAGATGTGGAATCTTGAGGTGGGTTGAGGTCGCTATAGGGAGCGGTATCAGGAGAAGGTTTAAAATTGATTATAGAAGTAGTATCTGGAGGTGTTTTGAGGTCGAGAAAGTAAGAGGTATCTGCAGGTAGGAAGGGGTCACTATAGGAAGTGCTATCCGGAGGAGATTTTTAGTCGCTATTGAGAGTTGGATCTGGAGCTTAGTTCAGGTTGACAACAACAAAATTGGGAAGGTGTCATAATCGCTGTTTTCATTTTCATTAGTAAATTATCTAGGTGACGCCAAATTGCTGCTAATTCAATGTTAAGTTACGCAGCATTACAGAGTCATGAGTTTAATGTGATGATTTGCAAGGATTTATAAAGTAAGATACTTCAATAAAAATACATTTGCGACCTATGACAACAATAACAATATTGGGAAGGTGTTATAATTACTCTTTTCATTTTTATTTGTAAATTATCTAAGTGACGCCAAATTGATGCTAACTCAATGTTAAGTTACGCAGCATTACAGAGTCATGAGTTTAATGTGATGATTTGCAAGGATTTATAAAGTAAGAAAATTAATAAAAATACGTTTGCGACCTATGGCAACAATAACAATATTGGGAAGGTGTTATAATTACTCTTTTCATTTTTATTTGTAAATTATCTAAGTGACGCCAAATTTCTGCGAACTCAATGTAAAGTTACGCAGCATTATGGAGTCATGAGTTTAATGAGATGATTTAAAAGGTTTATATCGTTAGATGCTTCAATTAAAATACCTTTGTGACCATTGACAACGTCAACAATATTGGGAAGGTGTTATTATCACTGTGTTCATTTTTATTATAAATTATCTAGATGACGCCAAATTGCTGCGAACAGAATGTAAAATTACGCAGCATTACAGAGTCATGAGTTTAATGTGATGATTTGCAAGGATTTATAAAGTAAGATACTTCAATAAAAATACGTTTGCGACCTATGACAACAATAACAATATTGGGAAGGTGTTATAATTACTCTTTTCATTTTTATTTGTAAATTATCTAAGTGACGCCAAATTTCTGCGAACTCTATGTAAAGTTACGCAGCATTATGGAGTCATGAGTTTAATGAGAGATGACTTACAAGGTTTATATCGTTAGATACTTCAATTAAAATACCTTTGCGACCATTGATTACGTCAAAAATATTGGGAAGGTGTTATTATCACTGTGTTCATTTTTATTAGTGAATTATCTGGATGACGCAAAATTGCTGCGAACCGAATGTAAAATTACTTTATACTTATACTTTACTTTATTTTGAAACACCGACGCCCTCTGTGGTGCGTATTTTAAGGTGAGTATGACTGAAGGGGTGAGTGTGATGATTGTGATGGATCAGATGAGGTGTAGCTTTGTTACTGACAAATATCAGCTGTTTTATTTGTCAGGATCATTAATTAATAGCCCAATGACCAAAGGCAGCATTATGGAGTCATAAGTTTAATGAGATGATTTACAAGGATTTATAACGTAAGATACTTCAATCAAAATACCTTTGCGACCTTTGACGACAACAACAACAGTATTAAGAAGGTGTTATAATCACTGTTTTCACATTTATTAATAAATTATGTAGGTGACGCCGAACTGCTGCAAACTCATTGTAGAGTTACGCAGCATTATGGAGTCATGAGTTTTATGTGATGATTTACAGTAAAGATAACGTTAGATTCTTTAACTTAAACACCTTTACGCCCTTAAAACAACCACAAAAAATGAGGACACCTTACAATAAATGTTTTCATATTTATTACTAAAATTTCTTGGCGACGCCGAACTGCTACGAATTCAATGATAAGTTACGCAGCATTATGGAATCATGAGTCAATGTGATGATTTGCAAGGATTTTTAACGTTAGATACTTCAATTAAAGTACCTTTGCGACCATTGACAACGTCAACAATATTGGGAAGGTGTTATTATCACTGTGTTCATTATTATTAGTAAATTATCTAGATGACGCCAAATAGCTGCGAACTCAATGTAAAGTTACGCAGCATTATGGAGTCATGAGTTTAATGAGAAGATTTACAATGATTTATATCGCTACATACTTCAATTAAAATAGCTTTGCGATCATTGACAACAACAAAAATATTGGGAAAGTGTCATTATCACTGTGGTCATTTTTATTAATAAATTATCTAGGTGACGCTGAACTGCTGCAAACTCATTGTATAGTTACGCAGCATTATGGAGTCATGAGTTTTATGTGATGATTTACAATAATGATATCGTTAGATACTTCAACTTAAATGCCTTTACGCCCTTAAAACAAAAAAAATGAAAACACATTACAATAAATGTTTTTATGTTTATCAGTAAATTTTCTTGATGACGCCGAACTGCTACTAATTCAATGATAAGTTACGCAGCATTATGGAGTCATGATGATTTACAATAGTAATTTGATGACTTACAAGGATGACAACGGTAGATACTCCAATTTAAATACCTTTGCGACCTTTGATAACAACAACAGTATTGGAAAGGTGTTATAATCACTCCTTCATTTTTATTAGTAAATTATCTATGTGACGCTAATTGCTGCGAACTCAGAGTAAATTTACGCAGCATTATGGAGTCATGAGTTTTTTTTTGATGATATATAGAAGAACAATAACGTTAGATACTTCAAACTTAAATACCTTTATGGCCTTAGACAAAAAAAGAACACCTTACAATAAATGTTTTGATATGTATCAGTATATTTTCTTGTTATGCCGAACTGCTGTGAACTCAATGTAAAATAACGTAGTATAATGGAGTTAAAAGTTTAATGTGTTAGTTTACAAATATGATAGCGTTAGATAATTCAATTTCAATACTAGTCTGGAATTTGATAACGTCCAAAAGTTGGAACATGTTTCAATAACTTTTTTAATGTTAATTAGTAAATTTTCTATGAGACGCCGAACTGCTGTGAACCCAATTTAAAGTTACGCAGCATAATAGAGTCAAGAGTTTAATGTAATGGCTTAGAAGCAATGAAAAGGCTTGATAATACAATTTTAATACCACTAAGCTCATTGACAACGGGACCTGTTAAAATATCGGTTTTCATGTTTATTAAGACATTTTCTAGGTATCGCCCAACTGCTGTGATCTCAACGTTTAGTTACGCAACTTTATGGAGTCATGAGTTTAATGTGATGGTTTACAAAGATTATAACTTTAGATACTTCAATTTAAGTACCTTTTAATCCATTTGGCAACCACTCAACCACTAAAACAAAGGACACCTTAACTGTGTTCATAATAATATCTGTGTTCATGTTTATTAGTACATTTTCGAGGATACACCGAACTGCTGTGAACTCAATGTAAAGTTACGCAGCATAAAGGAGTCAAGAGTTTAATGTGAAGGATGAAAATGTTAGATAATTCAATTAATTTCACTACCAGGGTGGCCTTTGACTACCTAGAAAAAATGGGAACATGCTACAATAACTGTACTAATAACTAATTTTCCAAATGACTCCAATCTGCTGTTATAATATCGTAAAGATACGCAGTATGTTTGTCATATTATTGTGATGATTTGCAAGGATGATACCGTTAGATACACCGTTAGATTTCCCGCTCTAAAATTATTGGAAAAGGAGAAAATCATAAATGCTTTTGGAATGGACATGTGAGAAGTAAAGGTTTCAAAGAATAATACCGAATATAATAATACTGAATCATTTATAAAAAGCATACCAAATACAAAAAATAAATATACGTACATATAGTAATGATTAAATATTACCGGAAAATACGCACAGTACCGGATTCTGCCTAATACCGGACAGGGCGTGTTTCAGGTAAAATTTACTAGATAGCAGCGCCAAAGACTACAGTTGTAAAATCACTATGTTGGGCAAACCCACAGTACAAACTGCAGCCATTTCACGCCACTCGAGTAGGAGTAGTGAGTGAGGAATATACTTTAGTCTTGTTGACGGAATCCCGACATAAGGTTTAAGATTCAAAATGAATTTTTACTTGGTGATTAGACCATGTTAAACAATAATTTAGAGAACCCAATCAACATAGGCAATGCATAAAAGTAATAAGCATTTAATTATTACAAATATTTTGTGGAGTAACATTTACATGTAACCACTACGATTCCCAATATCAGAGAGTTATGGAATTGCCCAGTACCGGTCACTATATTATTTCACTCTAGCACAATAAAACTCTTTTTTCTTTCAAGGCATATTGTTTGTTGATAATAAGGGTATTCACAGCGTTTCTTCCCATTGATATCAACCACCTAGCATTTTACAAGGGTTGGCCAAACCTTAATTGTTTTAAATTGTGACTTACTCTGTCTCACTTGTTACTAATTAGGTCAAAAATAAAATCAAGCAAAGAAAGGTAGGAAACAAAAAATTTAAATTAAATATGAATATATCATCTAAACGGAAACTACCAATGAAGAGTACGGGCTTCCTTAGACCGAAAGAACTTAATTTTTTACAACTGTAGAAATTGCTGAATATAATTATTTTTGGGGCAATATTACCGTATCCAAGAATAAACATGTAAAAATCTGAATATAGATATACACTAATTAAATAAACATTTCGTTTAATAATAGCCTTGTAATATACTGCTTTTGATATGTGTCCAGTACCGTACTGGGAAAGTGTATTTCTACTACTAAAAAAATTGAACAACTTATATTTTTTAATTAGTCTTACTTAAAAATGTAATATCGTTAACAATAACTCATCTATGAACAATTATCATGTTCACAGATTTCTTACTTGTGTTAAAAAATGTTTTGCTTGGAAACCCGTAGTTGTTCGGTACTTGACATGTCTCCCCCATACGCAATTAAAATAATACTGAAGTACCGGGAAGCCAAGTTTCGCTCTATAAAAATGTTGTAAAATGTTAGAAAATATTTAAAGTGGCATTGAAGTTAATTGTGCGAGGGTGAGAGCACGCCAGTTTTCTCTTTCCTATAGGTCGTTGTTTTTTCCCCTGATCCTGCTCGAGAATAATGGTGGGGAGACATATTTAAACTGTAAAAAATCATTGTGATGAATGTTTTTGAGTAGCAGTTTTCCTTAACGAACATTTTTAATCTGTATCCATAAAACGAAAGTTTTGTGTTGTCTTGAATAAGCGCAAAGACTATACTGGACCCATTGACCTGAAATTTCGTAAAACTATACTTTATTTATCTAGGAGAATGATTAAGATATGCCTATTCCTGTTATTCATAAGATTCTGGACTTTGTGCTAGTGGCCTTGCAGATGTATTGTACCTCGAAATGTAAACGTGTACAAAATAGATTCATCAAACGTGAAACTGGCAACTTTTAAATACGTTGTGTTTAAATTTCTTTCATCTTTCATCTATATATTTCTTTGACTGGGACGGTGGCGTCGTCCTGTTATCCAGCCATTTGGAGGTCACGAATTGTGGATAATTATAAGCGATGGCTTGTGTATGCGATGTTCCCTGGTGGGGATTAACGTCCGCACTAGTGAACATTAGTTCATCCATAAAGTCCTTTCTCATAATTAGACCAATTCGTATATGGGAGGTTAAAATTGTGGTTCGGATCCCATGTTAAACTGTAGGTCCTAGATACCATTGACTGTTGTTCTATGAATTAACAGTCCTGTATAAGGAGAATATCGGCCTTAGCCAGTAAGACTACAAGATCGATCCACAGTCATCCTACACTCATCTCTCATTCATATTCTGGTTAAAATGCCCACTATGTGAGGTCCCTGTCTCAAATTAGTGATCTAGTGATCTTCTTATTTTATAAGGGTTTCGTCTGTTGTTAGGCTACATCCCAATTTCTCTCGACCAACTTAATCAATTTTTAAGATTGAGGTGTGATTTAAAGCTTATGATCTAGTGCGTGGGCGAATGGTGATCAAAAGGGTCATTTCATTTCGGCCTTCGCCCCTCTGGTCTTTGATTTATTTCTGGAGGGCGCTTTAAAATGTTGACCACAATTTATTATAAGATTTTAAATACGAATTATAATTAAACAGCCGATTGATTACTTTCTGGTAAATTTTTAAGTCAGATTTTAAACATAAATAAATCGTTTTTTAATGAATAATAAAAATAATTATTGTGAAACAGTCACATACGAAAATGTTCTCCTTGTTAGTTTAATGTTCGACATCACCTGTTTTCGACCCTTACTTCTACCAACGATACACATGTTTTCTTGGCCTAAGCCGTCAAAATCTTGGGAGATGTCGAGGTGCGCCGATGGTCAGGGCATTCCACAGTGGATTACCTTCTACCCTCGGAGGGGCAGGGTCGAGGTGCGCCGATCCGCCGATGGTCAGTCCGTTGGCCTCTTCCCCATGTTTTTCTGCCACGCTGTTACTAATTAATTCCAAATAAAATATAAGTGTTAGGTACGGTATGTTGTTATTTAAACTGTGGGAAAAGCCCTGTATAAATGGTAATTTTTATTACTAGGGCGAAAAGCGGGTTTATTATGGGTAACATGGCGCAAATCAACAGGGGACAAAAATTAACAAGTGTTGAGCACTCTTTTATTTACTTAACCTCGTTGGCTATAATAAATGCCACCTTTTCGGACTAATTCAACACCAACTGACTAATGGGCCAGAAAATGGCTGTTTAGCATGCAGTCTGATGAAAAATTAGCAAATGTTTTTCGTGCAAAAAACTGCATATCCATACGACATACCAAATTGTTATTCTTCAGTTGACTTTAAATATTGATACAGTATTAAACAGTAAATGTAATAATTATTAACACTAACAAGCAACGATTTGAAGGCAAATCTCAAATTGACCATCGGCGCACCTCGACCCTGCCTCCCGAGAGACCCAAACCAACTATCGGCGCACCTCAACCCTGGTTTTTATGATCCTGACTGACCATCAGCGCACCTCGACCCTGCCCAAAATCTTTCGGCCTAGGCCGGTAATGGAAACGGTAGCAAAAAATCTAGAATATAATAAGGTAGGTGACAACAATAACAACAATAAATAACAAATCAGTGACGTAGTGATTCCGTATCCCCAGCGCCGCGCCGCGGGCAAATTGGTCGTTCATCATTTGCGCACTTTTTAATCCTCCCGTAAAATATTTCGAAGGGTCGCCTAATCCCCTTGCATCATTTGGGCACTCTCCCGTCCAGGTAGCCTCAGCCTGTACGGCAACACATTCATGAATAATTTAAGTTTGTAATGTATAAAACTGTTTTGTAATACATCGAGTGTTTACTTATTTTACTTTCAATGGTTGGTGAGGATTGTATTACTGTAATTGCTCAGGCTGAAATGTTCTGTACGAATTGTTTCTATGGCAAGTTTGCCTCTATCCTAACTGGAGATAGCAGCCTCTCCTACACTAACTCCTCAGAATAAAACCATTCATAAAATTCACTGTTGCAATAGAAACAAACTACAAATGGTAAACATGCAATCCAAGTGTTAATGTACGGTTCAACTCCGTGATATTGTGTCCAATTTTGCCATTATTTCTGTTCTGTTGAATATTGTTTTGCTAATTTTAAACTTATAGGCCTATGTCTTTTGCCAAACACGTTTAATCATTCAAAAGACCATTTAAACACGGACATGAGTTTTCAATAACTTTGTAAATAAAAATAATGCCGCTTCCTCCACCCTGCGATGCGCAAACGATGCATATAACTGAGAGCCCCCTGGAGCTCGATGCGCAAAACAAGCATCCCTTCTACCTGGCTCTCCGCAAGATGCGCAAATGATGCACGCCCGGCAAATTTGTATCCTCAGCGCCGCGACCATAAATTACCAAAGGGTCTGCTCAGTGATGCGGAAGTGACGAGGGTCTTTCTTCTCTTCTAAATGCCTGACTTATTGAAAGTAATCGGTGGTCAGTTTAAATATTGTATCAATAGCAACAAGTTAATATTTCATAGTTCATGATAAAAATGAGTTTAAAGTAAAACTAGGTGTGTGTTGTCAGGAATTCCCAACTGTGAACGACAGGGGCCGCCGAGTCGGAATGTAACGGAACCCCTTACGCACTTTGTTATTCGCTTTCCTAAAACTATTCTTGGAATAGGTGGTTCAAACAAGTAAAACTATTTTTCAATAATTCAAAACCATTTGTGGGCTGTCATGAATTCTCAATGGCGAACAGAGGCTGTCGGGTTAAATACCGAATGTAGTGAAGTCACCAGGAGACTTTTTAAAATGTAATTTGTGATTTTTATCGTGTAGCGTTTAATTTTTACTTTCCACTTTTGGGAAAAATTACACATTAATTCCAAGATAGCGAAAATTGCTGTTTTGGAAAAGGTAACAATTTTACAAATAATATTTTTCAAAATATTTTACATTTTAAAATATTTTATTATTTCGAAACAGTCTTAGTTGTACATTAAAAAATTAGATTCTCAAAACGTACGAGTGTCGGTAAGCTTAATTATAATTTTTTGTGTTACTTATTTTTTATGTCTGCAATGAAATGTAAAAAATTTGCTTCTTTCTTATGTTGATCAACTGTAACATGCTCAGTTAGGAACAAGTCATTACCACAGTTCGTTGCTTTTATGAATTTCAATCCGGCTGTCAAAACTGTCAGATTATGCAGGTAGCCCGCGCGGCGCTGGGGAGACGCGGCGCTGGGGATACACCACGGACGTAGTTGATAGTTCAGCTGATAGCAACTGTCAAATATTTATGACGTACCAGGGAAAATGGTGTTTTTGCCTTGGAATCAGCCGTAGTTCTCACCTACTGTTAGAGTATTCTATAGTAGGATTCACGAAAATAGTCCGATGAGAGTCGAAACAATGTTGCCTAATTCATATTGAAACACATTTTTATACTGTATTACACATCATTAACTGACGAGTAGTAATTGGCTTAAGTAATTTATTGATTATTCATATATGATGTTGGCAAAGAGCTCCCAGCAGATGCTGAAGCAAACACGAATTTAACAAATAAATTTAAGTACTGTTAATTGTTATAGTACATTAAATGTAAAAGATTTTATATAATACACATGGCAGAAGAAATTTAATTACTAAATGCATTAAATATACATAAATAGAATATGGACAAAATCACACATGTTGAAAAAATGGAAAAATAAAAATTATGATATTGAAATCTTATTATTAAGTCGTTTAAAAAATATATATATATATGAAAGAAATGTTTATTTATGTGTATAATGTTACAATAAAGGAATTGTTTGTTGTGTAAAAAAATATATAGTCAAAAGAGTTGTTATACAGGGGTGTTTCTAAACATCTGAATAATTTAAAATTGAATTTTTATAGAAGACTGTAACTTTGCAAGTTAAATGTATGGTTAAAGGACTATTTGTTATGTAAAATAAAGGACATGAAATAGAATGTCATGTTCATAAAATAAAAGACATCTGCGTTAAAGTTTTAAACATCCATATACAACATTACCAAGAGATGCCTTGAGATATTAAACAGATAAAGTACTATAGTATACGTATTAAATAGACGCCGGAATGCTATCTAATGATGCGAACACCGCTTTTAGGCGTTACACCAAAGACGCAACAAATCGGTATAAAAACCAAAATGAACTTATTTAGAAAATAATCTTAAAGCGTTAATAAATTATAATGGAGATATAAATTACAAGGATAAACAGAAATATGACAAGTCAAGCGAAACCAGCTTTTTGTGTTATTATCTGACGCAACAAACCGGTAAACGATGTTAAAAGCGACAAAGATAACATATCGATGAACATTAACAGAACAATTAATTAACGCATTAATTGTTACTTATTGTTGTTAATTACTGTTCAATTAACGCATGTTAATTGAACAATATACGGGATCTCCACACTGTTGACTTAGAGTTATAGTTACGACTTAGAGTTACGTAAAGACTTCAATTTATTAAAACAACCTTTTGCGGTAGCATAGATTTTTGACCTAGACTCTATTTTAAATTAGGAAATGACATTAAAAAAATTCTTTACAAATTCGTTGCAAAAGTATATAGTGTGTTAAAACTCTTGTTTTTTAACTAAAAAATGACTGCAATTTTGGAAAGGAAAAAGCTAAATTCGTCCGGTTGTCATTATCATTTTACTACGACTTGTAAAACTATGAAAAATGTGTATTGGTAAAAATACCGAGATTTGAACCCGTGACCTCGAGTTTTGGACCACCCTGTATATAGATCTAGATAAAAACCGTTTCATTGGAAAGTCCATATGCAAATTAGTGGGAAGACCTTGTTGCAGGTTTATATCTCAATCCGTTCTTCTGATAAATACAGTGCACGGGTGCTCTGAATCATCCGGTATACTTATATACACTGTGTCCCAAAAAGGATGGATCAAATCACTAGGCCTACTTAATTTCCAGGCTACTGAGGGTTATATCCTGCAACTTCATCTACTGCCTTCATAAAGGTGTCGTAGCACGCGGGTAGAATGAGCTCTTGAAGTCCATGATGGTTTCATCGAGACGTTTCATTGCCAAAAGCAGTTTGGCCATCTGTCATAACTTCGCGCGTACCATGTTACTCAGGTTTGAGCGATGCCAGACACACAGATAATTCCCGTATTCCAGCAATAGATCGTCTTTGACTATTATATCTCTTACCTTGTCCTTACTAGACAGCCCGGGCAAAATTTTTGATTTCAGGAACGGGTCCATGTACCCGGGCTGTGTAAAATGTCAACGGTAGTGATGTTGTTTTAAGAGTCTTGGGTGTTTTATAACATTTGTGCACTGTTTTAAGTGTTTCTAGAAACTCGTTTTTTTTTTTAGAAATTCTTGCATTTGGGGCAGGGGTTATAACCTACAAGGGAGCCTTCTGCTTTTCTCCTACAAACTATTATTTCTCCCTGATTTACTTATAATACACACAATTAATTGGAAATTGTCAATAACTTTAATTTTCTGACTAAAATAACTTTTCACGGCACGACATAACACCGACCGAATAGCATGACCTTGTGTAGGCACGTTTTTTACGTGCCGTGCCGTGCAGTGCATGACGGGCAGAGCACGGCGTGCGGTACCGATCCGAGTATGGGCCGCTTATCACCACTCAGTCACTGTTGTCAGGGTGTTGGTCCGTGGGGGGGGGGGGGGGGGGGGTCGGAGTGCCGGACGTGTAGCAGGGTACACGCCGCCGCCGCCACAGCCCCCAAACGACCTTGGATCGCGCGCGTCGCGTGTTTTCTATTGTTGACGGAGACGAGGAGCGGGCCGGAAAGGAAGCACATTTTATCACCCGTCGTTCATCGCATCGAATCGATAGCTGACCACCTGCCGACTTGACAAAATTAATTATGCGTCGGAACCACAAGGAGATGAGCGAGCGAGCAAAGAGAACCGTTAAGGGTAAAACATTTTTTATTGATTACAGCATCGTGATGCATAGCGATTATAAAGGATTATGTCGCTAACTTTTGTAAACCGCTAGCTGATACCCGGCATGGTTTTCAATATCAACCTGAAAATTTGTTTGATTTTTCTTTGGGAACAGCTGAAAGAGTTTCAAACCCTGACATGTACGTTTATGGCGGTCCTTGAGCTAAGCCCTGAGGGCTGTCTGTACTCCACTTCATCCGATGTTTAGGGTGTTTTGAAAATAATACACTTAATCCGACGGTCAGGTAGAGCAAAAAGGGCTATTAGTACGGGCGTGCGTCATTTGCGCAGTATGCCGAGACCCAGGTAGAAGGGATGTGTTTTGCGCACTGAGCTAGAGGGGGCTCTCAGGTACATGCATCGGCAGGGTGGTGGAAGCGGCATTATTTTTTATTTTAAAAGTTATTAAAAACTTTTAAAATAAACTTTTAACATACCGTGTAAATGTATTTTTTTAAATGATTAAACGTGTTTGGCATTAGACATATAGTTTAAAAACTATCAGAACATTATTCAATAGAACAAAAACATTGGCAAATAATCAGACACAATGTCGGCTTTGACCAAACATTAACACTTGGATTTCATGTTTACCATTTAGGAAAATATGCCATAGAAACAATTCGTGCAAAACTTTTCGGCTTGAGCAACTACATAATACAATCCGTACCAACTATTTATAGTTTAAGACTTAAACTATAAATAGTTGGTCCGTTATCGAGCGTTTACTTAGTAAACGCTTGATATATTAGGTACACAGAAGGTTAATACACTAAAAGAGCAAACTATTCATTAATGTATAGTTTTTATGATTAATGGTAAGCAGATGATCGCCGTTATCTAACTTAAAGAACATTAAAACAAAAAGGGTGTTGAAAAAATACAAAAATAGTTTATACTTGTTTATTTGCCGACATTAATATGAAATACAGAAATTAGTTACCAATAAATCACAAGGTGTCTTTGGTAAATTAATTAAATACAATAATCTATGTGTATAGGTTTATCACAGATCGAAATTTCGTTTGAAGTTCAAAGCAAAACATAATACAAAATGATACATTAAGCAGCCTATGTACAGAAACTGCATTTATCACATATCCATATGAAATGTCTGAAATTCCAGGGGTTTGGTGCTCAATGTCCGCAGATCAGCGCTCGTTGCGCTGTAATGCTCACTCGACACATGTGTATTCAGTGGTAGGTGTGGGACGGCGAATGTTTGCGAATTGTTGTCAGCAGGCCGAGGCTACCTTTAAGGGACACTGAGCAAATGATGCAAGGGGATTAGGCGACCCTTCGAAATATTTTACAGAAGGATTAAAAAGTGGGCAAATGATGAACGACCATCAGTACACTTCAAACGGAGCCTCCAAAGTAGTGCACTTCATCCGACGGCCGGCGGTCAGCGGTTAACCACCGCGGTAGAATATTCCATCCTAGCTTAGAAGGATGTGTCGTACTGAGTTTATTAAATCCTATCCTATACTATAATACGAGGAATGTCTGAAGGGATGTGTGTTCTACGATCTCGAAATCTAGCTGTTAGATTTTGTTTAAACTTTGCATTTAGGAGTGTTTCGGCCCAAAAAGAAGTTTAGAAACAGTCTCGATCCCAGAAAAAATCAAATTTCATCTAAATTTAAGTTTAAAAATTGTAATTTTTAACATTGGTCTTATGGGTTGCTATTTTGGTAACGAAATAACAAATACATGTAAACAAAAAATAAGGAACACTAATGTTAAGCAGACTTTTTGAAACAGCTGTTAACTGTGAAGAGATATAGTTGGTTGTTGGTGGAATTATTAAAATTGAATCAAAACCAACGAGCAAGGCTCGGTTAACCTGGTACTAACTGTTTATATTGGGACATGTGTTAAATCATTTCAAATTACATTATTAATGTTTTCCAGTAAACGTAATACAATTTCTGCCACTTAATGTGTTTTGAAATTTAATGTTTGATAAAATTTTGTTATTTAAAACAACTATCAAGTTGTTATTATTTTTAGCGACAATGATATTTGAACATTGTGATTATCTGCGTTCCTAGAAATGGGGAGATCTAATGCCGGTATTACACTATTATAGTTCTATGATATATATATTATAGCCAAAAACACAAAGTGTTGAGGGGTTGCCAAGTCCTAAAAAGATATGATATCAAAATATGATCCAAGTCAATGACTTTGGTTCCAGAATAGCTACTTGACAAATTGGTTCGATCTTTTAATGCTTGGTAAACATTCTGTAAAACAATATTGTTTTATTTCGAAACCGTACTTGGCCAGCAGATGTATGGTATTTTTTATTATTTTTTTTATTGAACTGTACGTATTCAGAACTTTTTCATTCATCGTAAATCCCCATCATTAAACAGACCTAACTTTGCTAATACATTGTGCTACTTTGTGTTTTTGGCCATGATATCATTATTTTTTATCAGATTTACCCACTTGGGTTTCAACAGTAAAATCTTTAAGTAGGAAAACAGATTTAATCAAAAGCTTTAAAGTTAGACGGAACGCCATGTTTGTATTCCTTTGTCTGGAATTTATACAGAGGAACACTGCTGTCGTTTATAGGGTAGAGTTTAGCTATTTAGCTGCATTAAGAAATTAAAATACTAATGTATGGGCCCATGCTGAATAACCGTGATTCGTAAGGGAAGTGATGGAGGTATTAATTTGAAGGTATCTTTAATCTTGGTCACCCCCTTCTCCGAATTCCTCTTTATGGAAGTATAAAACAAAGATTGTTAAATGCATGAATTTGTGTCGTGTTAATGTACCAAATTTTATTGCTTCATCTGCAGTGTTAAGAAAATGTACGGTACTATTACTCCCTGAATAACTCTGCAAGTGTAATTTTCAGAATACATAGAACTATCTTTGAGTAAAGACAACCTATGATTAACTGCTTTCTACTACAGGTCTGCTTCATAGCAGTTTTTTGTTCAGTATGTGAAGTGTTAAAACGGAAGTTAAGCAATAAATATTTAGTATTGTACACCTGATCAAAAGAATGGATGAAGCAATATTGCTACGGATACGATTTTTATCGTATCAGTGCCAAAATATTAATCAGTTTTAAATATTGGTCCATATTTAATATACAGGGTGTTTCCAAACAACCTGGAAATATTTTGTGTGTATATTCCTTAGGTCAAGACAATCACAAAACATCATACAAATATGGGTCTAAAATTCTTTGTTAAGCCGCTAGCCGCCATGTTGTATTTTACACATAATAATTTTTATTTACGTTACGGATAGCTGTATCAACTTCATATTTGGCACGAACCTTTATCCTAACCATGTTCATAAAAACATTGATTTTGCTGTTAAAATGGCCTTATTTGCATTAAATTCAATTAAAAATCAATGTTTTTATGAAGGAAAATCGCAATAACTCCGTTTTTTTTGTTAGATTCTTACAAACTTGGTACCATTAGTTAGATAATTAAATTTGGCAACTTTTTTGTCTCTTGTACAATTTTTATAAAAGTTGCCGTTTCTGAGATATTTGAGTTTGAAAATTTAAAATGGCCGCCATTTTGAAAATACACAGAGGAAAAATTTATTTTTTCCTGGAAATGAACATGGTTAGGATAAAGGTTCATGCCAAATATGAAGTTGATACACCCAGCCGTTACGTAAATAAAAATTATAATGTGTAAAATACAAAATGGCGGCTAGTGGCTTAACAAAGAATTTTAGACCCATGTTTGTATGATGTTTTGTGATTGTCTTGACCTAAGGAATATACCCACAAAATATTTCCAGGTTGTTTGGAAACACCCTTATCAGTCAATCTCCAAACACTCAAAAATTCGAATAATAGCATATTGGGATTTTTAAATTACTCATTGCAGCAACATCTGTAGCCTACATTGCAATTTATGAAACGCCAACAGTTTCTAGTTCAAACATTTCGCTAGCAGAATTTTTCAGGGAGTACATTAAGAAGGCTTACCATACAATTTCTGAATACTAGGTAGATACAGCAATAACGCTTGGCACATCAACACTACCTAAAAATAGCATTTTTATGAAGCTATCAGTTTTCTGTCATAAGGGAGGCAGCTTACCTGGATTATTTCCTGCCCAATAAATGAGTTGGTCCAAACCAAACATTCCAAATTCCAAGTGCAATAGGGCAGAGCTAGATGAGAAATTACGCCTTTTAATTTGACGAAGAATTGGCAAATATAACACCATTCCTTTTTTGACACATCAATCTTGAAGATCGATTTAGTTGTCACTGAGAAGTTAACATAGCAACTAATGCACGGACGTATAGGTGAAGGAGGATGATTAATCTTACGAGTATTTTGCACCGTATATAGTCACTATACGTATCATGTATCATTGGTTTGGATAAATATTTTATGTCTTCATGTATTTGTTTCTTTTATGCATTCCAGAGTTTTCAATATTTACAAAGACATTTCTCTTAAAACGGTGTTTTGAAGATAAGGTTTTCCTATAGTAAGATGCACGAAAATAGTCCGATGGAAATTTAAACAGCTGTGTCCCCCCTCACCCCCTCTCGCCCTGCAATGTTGACAATTTGTGATTATGTTTACCATGTGTAATACAGTATAAAAATGTGTTTCAAAATAAATTTGGCAACAATGTTTCGCCTCTCATCGGACTATTTTCGTGAATCCTACTATAGTTGGTTTAGTTTTGTGTGTTTTATTGAGTTTGCTGTTAATTTTCGGGTTGTAACTTAACCAAAGAAAAATTGCACTGTTGTAACAACAAAGTTACAACAGTGAGAATAACAAGAATTCTCCACTTCTAATGATAACAACATTTTATTTTTTAATACAGCCATACAGATAATTTAAATCAATTTATTGGCTTGAATGAAAGGCAACACAATTTTAAGTAAACCATTTTCCGTATAACACAGTATCAGCTGATCAAATCATTGAATATGATGGCACATGTTTTGACTTGGTTTCTACCAATGTATTTAGAACAAACCAGTTTCTACAACGAATTAAAATTAAAATGTCAAATGTCTGCTTTGCTTACCTTATAAATTTACGAAATGTAAACAAAGTGATTTAAGAAATCTCATATTTGTTTTATTTTGTAATATTTAAAGTGAATAAACTTGATCTTTGTACACAAAGGTTTGTACTACGTACAAATACGAAGATTCCTGCAAAGTTTCGTGTGATTCCCATCAGTGATAAAGGCTGTAGCTTTGCTTAAAAATTTAAAAAGTGTGTTGTGCGTAGGAAACCACATTTCTGACTTTTTTTAGGCTACTTTTGAACGCATATATTTTACTTCATTGAGGGTTTTTAAAGCAACCTTAGTGATTTTTAGTGTTCATTGACCCAGTTGAACGGATGAAAAACGAAAAAATGTTATTTGCTGTCTTTTTGTGCCTTTTTGAAAAGTGAAAATTGGTCGTATTCTGCTTCGTGTCTATATAGGCACGCGTCGTCTGTTTGGTTTTGTGGGACTTGACGACGTAACACGACCGTGTCACTGGATCGATTACGGTACCATATATTTGATAATAAAACTCTTATAGAAACAAAATATTATTATAATTGTTTATCAATTACGCTTTATAAGAATTTTTTATTTGTTATAAATTGAATAAAACAAAACCTTTTTTGGTTTTTATTATTTTATAATTTAAAGATTAAAATTGGTAGATTGTTTGTAAAATTAATTTAAAAAATGTTTTCTGTAGTAGTATATATGATCATAGACATATTATATATGTAAACTATTGTAATATTCGACTCATTACACTGTAATATTTTTGATCAAAGATATATAATAAAAGATTTATGACATATAACTAAGATAGTGTAATACCGGCCTAAGATTTCCCAACCTAAGAAAGGGTGGGGGTGGGGGTTTAAAAGTAGCTAGCGTTAATTCCAAAACAGTAATTCATTTCAAGGTGTCAAGCATAGCGGATGGTAACCGTTCTATGAGTTTTAAGCCAAAGGGGCAAAAATGTCCTGATGGCCGATGGGGTTAAGTTTACAAAAAAGTGTGTTTAAGTGCGGTAAAGTCAAGTGGGTTTGTGAACGTTACCAAACAATGAAGTGTCCTGCAAAATAGGTTTAACAAATAGCCTCATTAACGCAGTTTTAGTCAGTTGGTAGTATAGTATTTTTCTGCATGCAATCTATTTTATTAAAGAGTTTTTAGACATACGGTAAACTCTAAACGCTACATCATTTATGGTGGATTTATAAATTTTTCCTGCTTGAAATATGATAACGTGTTGAAAATTATGAAAAAATTGATATTAAAAAGCCGAACGAGGTTAAAGTTAAGCATTCTACTCCTTATTTTAATTAACTTTACATCTTAACAACTGCAGGTTACACTGTCCTACATCAGAATAATGCTGTGTATCAAATAATATCGATTAAAAAATCATGTTAAATCAAAAAGTGATTTTTAGAGTGTTTGACAGTACTTTTCACAATGAACATATTGAACACAAGTTTATTCGTAAGGAAAACAGAAAATTAGTGTATTAGTGTGTGTGTGTGTGTGTCTGTGTGTACTTACTGTTCGTTTAAACAATGTTTCATGTTCATGATTTGCCTCCATGATAATTATAGTACTGGATTGGTGGGATGTCACTGATATAGAAAACAGTAAAAGTTTTAGCAATGGCATGCCATAGTTCAAATTAAGTTGCTCGATTTAGAGTAACAAGCATACTCGAGTGAAATGGTCTGAAATTGCTGTTTGCCAAAGACCGCCACTGCATTACGATTAAATGTAGTTATTTCTATTAAACATAAAAATGACGTTATCTGGCACTATCATGGTGTCTTGTAATACTAAGTTACATACAGTATTTAGTTTTTAATGGACTTTTGAATCTATGTCAGCAACCCGAGTGCTGGATGTATTTTAAATGTTTTAGATTAAGTTAAAACTTTCCTCATGGTGGTGAATCTCCTACACTTCTGACGTCCCTGTATTTGGAAAACATGACACTTTTATGATGGTGGCAACAAGCGGCGGGTGCGGGTCCGTGTCGACACAAAGCGCAGCGCTTATAAACTTGTATAAAAACGAGCCTCCAGACTAACACAGGTCTAAGACCTGGGATGTCCATGAGTCATCATCGGCGAAAAAGCTTTGTCGTTTGGTGCCATAAACAAATCACGGGGGTGTCAAACCTCAATCCTTTGTTTGTAATATTGCCGTCCTCGCCGTGTCAAACCTGGGGCTACTCTGGGGGGTTGTTAATGATTTGCGCCGTATGCAAACCTCCTGTAAAATATTCTGAATAATCACCTAATTCCCTTACATAATTTGCATCGTCTAGGTAGTCTCATCCTGCTGCCAACTGTTAGAAAATTCGCCTTTCCACATACACTTGTGTATTCATTGTATTCAAACCCCCTGGAATTAGAGACATTTCTAGTAAATAACAGCTAGAGTTCTCTTTGTGCTTTCAAAACTCTAGTCAGTCTAAGGCTCCAATGGCCCAATTTTGATTAAATCTTGCATGCTGGTCCTAATCCACATTCATTCCAAGGGCGTTTTTTAACGGTTTTTAATTTTTTTTGTCAAAATAAAGTTAACTGTTTTAATCCTTATAAATTTTAAGGAGTGTTTTCCCCGTTCTCTTTATTCATTTGGAAGGTTTTTGGCAGGTTGCTGTTTTCTCTAGTCTTTGTAACAAACTTCTTTAATTTTAACTTATCAATCCTGTCATTTCACAATTTCTAAAACACCAAAAAATATATCGGGTAATTTTTTAGAATACCAATACTTTAATGAATGCCACATACATTTGAATCAATATTTCTCATTCAATTTATTTTATGTTAGTTTCAAAATCAAACTAAAACCCATGCTTTAGTGCAAACATAAACAGCTTCTGTTAATCCATAACTCACCACTCATTGTATCCGTCTCATGAGCAAACATAATTTTATTGTTTATTTGCATTCATAAGCTATATTTAAACGTTTCTTTTATTTAAAAAGTGATGTAAGAATCAGATGTCAAGTTTTAATAATTTGTATTTGTTTTAATAAGTCTTAATAAAGATTGTAGTAACACTACTAGTGGATTTTAGTCATTCGACTAAAAAAAACATTTTATTACATTATTGACACTCTCGATGATTTCTACAGGGTGTCACTAAAAAGTGTACCTGGCTATACAGGACCTGATTCTACATGCAAAAATAAGTCAAAAATAAAGAATAACAATTTTTGGATTTCGGCTTAGTTTAGCCGTAATCCGCCATTTTGTTTTTTATACATAGTCTAATAATTTTTATTTCCGTGGCTGTTCGTTGTATTAAGTTCATATTTGGCATGAACCTTTATGACAGCAATGTCCATTTTCAGGAAAAAAATTATTTTTGTCCGATGTGTATTTCATAACTGTTGCTCGGGCAAACGCCTGCAAAGCTCCAATGCTACGGACCTTGCTGGAGGTGAGCCAAGACGGGCAAGGCTTGCTCAGTCCTGGTCAACGGCAGGAGCAAGAAAGGCGTATGGCTTACTACAGGCTGCAGGGTGTAGTTCCCAGCTTGAAGTTAGGCGATCCGAGAGTAGCAAGCATCAACGAGGCAGCGGACTACATATCACACCTTCACAGTGTTTTAGAAGTAAAGGACCAACAAATTGAAAACTTAAAAGAACAATTGAAACAATTTAACTTTAATCCTGTGGAGTTTGTGGAAGCAGTGATGAGTGATAGTGATGATGAAGGAACTGAATATATATTGGGTATGTAATGAAAGACTTGGACAGGGACATGTGTGTGTGTGTGTGTGTGTAGAATACAGAGCGGGGGATAGACTACTTTGCGGCAATGGACTAGCATGCTGCTTAGTGGTCTATCCCCCGCTCAAAGGGTAGCATTGGATGACCTTGACCCACTTTACAGCAAGGACAACCGGTTAACTGGTATAAAAGAGGGGGGTCTGTACATCCCGACTTCATTCTGCTTTGAACCTTCCAGTGGAACGCTAGAAAATGAGTGGATCACTGATCATTGGTAAGGAGTGGGAGTATGTAACCATAAACTATTTAAACTGTAAAGGGATGTTGAAGAAGGTGTATGATAACGTTAAAAGAATGGTTGTTGAAGAAGGTAGGGTAGTGATTGTAGCGTGGAAGAAGAAGCAGTATACAGGACAACAAGTGAGAGCAAGTGACTTTGGGGGGAATAGTGTGTTTCAAATTGGACGAGCGAACTTGGTTAATTTGGACATTGTGTTTTGGGACTTGGAAAGGTTAATTGAAAATAGTGGCAAACATGGGGAACTCTTAATTGGCAGGGAGGACAGAGTATATGAGTAAGTGTAAAAGACTGGGGGCTTATGTGTGTGTGTAAAGACTAGGACTTGTGTGGAATACAGAGCGGGGGATAGATCACTTTGCGGCAATGGACTAGCATGCTGCTTAGTGGTCTATCCCCCGCTCAAAGGGTATTATTGGATGGCCTTGACCCATATAAAGGTAGAGGGGGAATGGGTAATAGGAGGGGGAAATTGGTATATATGTAGGACTGATGAATAAAGCATTTAGTCAAGCATTTGTCTAGACACTATCAACAACAACAATGGAGAGCTTCAGTGTTGAGTTCATCCTCTTGGAAGAAGACATCAACGAAGTGGTGGAACTTATAGAGGATAAAACCAGCCAGGGCACATTGGAACTTGTGAATTGCGAACCGTTGGACAATGCCGCAATCGATAAGATTGCATATTTCATGATGCATTTGTATAACGAACAAACAACCAATATGGAGTTTGTGCAGTACCTTTATCAAAACCAAGTAAATGTGCGAGTGACAATTACTTGGTGGCAGTAATAATAAAGTGTAACATATGGATGTGGACTTGGATGTGGACTTGGACTTGAGTGTGGTCTGCGGAATAGAGCGGGGGATAGATCACTTTGCGGCAATGGACTAGCATGCTGCTTAGTGGTCTATCCCCCGCTCAAAGGGTATCTTTACGTGACCTTGACCCACATAAAATGTATAGTTGGTGGGGGTATAAAAAGGGCAAACCAATTGGATAGATACACCACTTTCATACCATGGCTCCACTTGACAACACCGTGTTCCATCGCAACAGAATTGTCTCTATTCTGGAGGTTATACCTCTAGAAATTATAGAAGTAGAGGACCAACTACCTGCGGTTGATCAAGAAGAGGAGGAGGAAGAGATAATGGATATTGAAACGGACTCTGACGAAGCTGGTTCAACGGACAATGAGGTGGACTTGCATGCCTACGAAACATTAGAGTCGTCATCTGAGTCGGAAATGGAATTCCAATTGGAAATCGAAGAAGAAGAAGAACAAGAACAAGACACTCCCCATCGTCCAATGGATAGGATGTTAGTTGCCAGAAGAATTATGTATTGTCATCGCTACCTATTCCGTGATGAGGATGATTCCGACTCTGATGGTGATGTTTCACCCTTGTAAAAAGTTTAAACAAAAAGTTAAAAAAGAATGTGAGCGGGGGATAGAGCACTTTGTAGTAAATAATGCTGCTTAGTGCTCTATCCCCCGCTCAAAATAATAATTCCAAATGACCTTGACCTACATAAACTTGCTCAAACAGACATCTTTGAAAAAACTTGTACAAATTATTGAATCTAGACCAAATATCATCAATCTATCAAGCCTACTGATAAATGTATTACAAACGGTTGTGTAAAGGCTAAATTTAGCACATAAGTGATAACCTGTTTCCATATGACGTCACTTTCCCCACCTATCTGCCTCGGATATAAAGGGTCCCGGTGGAGTGCGCTGCTCATTATTGCGTGGACATTCACAGAGTGTGCATTCAAAGCCAAACTGTTTGAAATGGCTCTTTGCGACATTTGTGGGGAAATCTTTCAAGACGAAGATCTTTTCATCATACACAGAGAATTACATGAAGACGAAGATAGAAAAGAAGATATTACCATGGATGAAATAGACTTAGACTCAATTGACCGGTTTTTGGGAGAGCATCAGAAGCAGATGGACTACTACGACAGCTATCTACAGCAAATGCAAAGAAGAAGACCTAGTGTGATCCAATTTGCTGGTGCTGGACCATCTACTGCTACAAGACCTACTGAAGAAGAGGACACCGAAGAAGAGGACACCGAAGAAGAGGATATGGAAGAAGAAGAACTGGAAGATGTAAGACAACTGCGCACCACAGCCTTGCCAGGACGAGTTGTAACACATTTCAAAATTAATAACGTTCAATTGGAATTGGAAACATTCATAACCCAGGCTAAGGAACTTGTTGGTCAAACGTTGAGGGAAGAATTACAAAGGCTAAATTTTATTAAATTTGGAATGGTGTTAGAGGCTATGTTTAACAATACTGATGGTGAAACAGCATTGAGAGCATTCATTACCAAAAACCGAACCCTTACCTTCACCTCCGACATTGATGATATTATTGAAGAATGCTTGGAGGAACTTATAACCAAACTCCAAGAACATGAAGGAAGAGGATCTGGATGGACTTTGTCATCAATCGAAGGTATGGATGTTAGGGTTCATAAACATGGATATGGTTTAAGAGGTAGTAGTTTTATCCCTCTACCAAAGAAAATCCAAAACACTAACTCGTGTAGAAATGTTCAAAATGAGGGTAATGAATGTTTCAAGTATGCAATGTTAACCAAGTATGTTAAAGATCATCCTGAAAGAGTTGGTAGAGAATATTACGAAAATGAACACCGCTACAACTTTCAAGGTCTTACTTACCCAGTTACTTTAAAAGATATTGACAAATTTGAAAAGAAAAATCCTGGCGTTTCAGTCAATGTTTTTGGTCTGGATGATTCCAACAACGTTTATCCTTTGCGGGTAGTAAAGGTTGAGCAAAGAAACCATACGGATTTGCTATTGATAACCAAGGGTGAAATTTCCCATTATGTATGGATAAAAGACTTTGAAGCGTTAGTTGTAAAACAATTGACCAAAAGAGTAAATAGGATTACAGTTTGCAAGAGATGTTTCTGCTTTTCTTGGAAAGATTCAAGACGTGGAGGATTGGACTGGTTATTGGAACATAAAAGACTTTGCAACGAGAACTATGAAGTAAAGATAAGTCTTCCACCGCCTACCCGAGCTTCAATACAATTTAACAAGACAGTTCACCAATACCGAATTCCAATAGTGGTCTATGCAGATTTTGAATCAACGTTAGTACCACAGGAGCTGCCGGACGGCGAAGTGACTAGAAGAACAAAATATCAGTTGCATCAGCCCAACAGTTTTTGTTTACTAGTTAAATCAACCTTGTCTGAAAACCAATTGCAAGACTATGGTTTAACATCCACTCCAATACTCTACCGTGGTGAAGAAGCCGCTAAGTATTTTGTAGACCAACTGTACGATATTGCTGGAAAGGTTCAACGCTTGTTCGGTAATATTGTACCTATGGAACCTTTAAACCAAAATCAACAAGAAGAATACAACTTAGCGACAAGATGCTATTTATGCAAGAAGATGTTCAGTGAAGAAAACCCAAAAGTAAGAGATCACGATCACCTGACAGGGTTATACAGAGGAGCTGCTTGTAATTCATGCAATATAAATTACAAACTGCCAAACTTTATTCCTGTCGTTTTACACAATCTTAGCGGCTACGACTCCCACTTTATTATCCCGGAGTTAGGAAGAGATGACGGTAAAATTGATGTTCTTGCTACAACATTGGAAAAGTACATCAGCTTTTCAAAAACAGTAGGTAAAATTAAACTTCGCTTCGTAGACTCTTACAGATTTATGGCATCTAGTTTAGCCAAATTGTCAGAGAACCTAAGAAGAGAAGACCTAAAAGAAACCAAAAAAATTGTACCTGAAGATAAATTAGACCTAGTATTACGGAAAGGAGTGTTCCCCTACGATTACATAACTTCTACAGAAAAATTTGAAGAAACCAGTCTACCGCCGATTGAAGCCTTCAACAGCAAATTAAACGAAAGTGAAATCTCCGTTGAAGACTACAATCATGCATGTAATGTTTGGAACCAACTAAACATTCAAACCTTAGGGGAATATTCTGACTTTTATATAAAATTGGACGTAACTCTGCTGTGCGATGTGATGGAAGAATTCAGAAACACCTGCTTCTCCGCCTATGGACTGGACCCTCTACACTCGTACACATCTCCAGGATTAGCATGGCAAGCTATGCTAAAGTCAACCAACTGTCGACTGGAACTTCTAACGGATATTGATATGGTGCTCATGATGGAATCTGGTGTACGGGGCGGTTTGACACAAGCTGTAACACGTCATGTCAAAGCCAACAACAAGTACATCCCCGGCTTCGACGAGCAACAACCATCGGTCTACCTTGGCTATTTTGATGCAAACAACCTTTATGGTTGGGCAATGTCAAATCCGCTTCCCTACGCTGACTTCAAGTGGATCGACCCGGCCACCATCGGAGACATCTCACAGATTCCAAAGGATGGTCCAAAAGGCTATATTTTGGACTGTGATTTTGAATACCCGGAGCACCTTCATGACCATCACTACGACTTGCCTCTCCTAGCCAAGACTGAAGTTTCACCGACAGGAAGATGGCCAAAATTGATGATGACCTTGGAGAATAAGGATCGCTATGTGGCTCACTACTGGGTAGTTCAACAGGCTCTTGAATTGGGTCTACGTATAGTGAGAATTCATAGAGCAATTGAATTCACCCAGTCTTGTTGGTTGAAACCATATATTGATTCCAACACTGCAAGAAGAGCTGCAGCGACAACAGCATTTGAAAAGGACTTCTATAAATTAATGAACAATGCCATCTTTGGGAAGACCTTGGAGAACAAAAGAAAACACAAAAATGTAAAATTAGTGAGTGATCCTAGGAAATTGGAAAAATTAGTGCAAAAACCAAATTTCGGAACATCCATGATTATAAACGAAAATCTAGTCGCTGTCAGTATGAAGAAAACAACAATAGTCATGGACCGTCCGTTATACATAGGTATGTCGATTTTGGACATAAGTAAAACCCTGATGTATGATTTCCATTATAACAAAATGGTTAAACACTACGGAAGGGAAAACATTGGAGTCGCATACATGGATACGGACGCGTTTATCTACTGGATAAAGACTTTGGACATGTATGAAGACCTAAGGACTTTTCCATACAAAGAAGATTTCGACTTTTCTGACTATCCGAAGAACCATCCAAATTTTAATGAAAAAAATAAAAAAGTAATTGGAAAATTCAAAGATGAAGCAAATGGAATGCCTTTAGAAGAAATAGTGGCGCTGATGGCAAAATTGTATTCATTTAAGATGTACCACGAGAACAACACACCGACAGTGAAAAAAGCAAAAGGAGTGAAGACATCTTATTTGAAAAAACACGTAACATTTGACCACTACAAGACTTGTTTGTTTGAAGATACTACGATATCAGCAACATTCAACAATATCCGAAGCTTCAAGCATCAAGTCTACAGTGTCACCGAAATTAAAAAAGCACTGTCAGCTCGGGATGATAAAAGACATATTTTGCCCGACAAAATCCACACTCTTCCATTCGGCCATTACTCCCTAAACCCTATCAACTAGTAACCTATTCTTCGTCCTTCTACAACTTCGACCTTATTCCTTTCTCCTTCCGTAAAAAAATGGGGAACACGGCAAGTCCAACGCCGTGTTCCCCATTTTTTTTACACAAGTTTGGATGACCTTGACCCATATAAATGATGTGAATATTTAAGACAACGTTCATTGTGATTATACATGTAATACAACAAACATTGAAACCTGCAATATGAAGGACTTGAAGCAACAAATTGTCAACGAACTTCATAAACCTGCAAGAAGAAAGTTTCCACGAAGAAATACGGTGATAAAAGGAATTAATGATTTATATCAAGCAGATTTAATCGAAATGATTCCTTATAGCAAACAAAATAAAGGATATAAATACATATTGACTGTTATTAACTGTTTTTCAAAAATGGCAGATGCTTTACCACTAAAAGATAAAAGTGGCAAAAGTGTTACAAAAGCAATGGAAACAGCTATACAAAGAGACAAACATACTATTAAACATTTACAAACAGATGATGGAAAAGAATATTTTAATAAGGAATTTGCAAATTTAATGAAAAAACACAATATAAACCATTACTCAACCAATTCAGAGGTAAAAGCTTCAATAATCGAAAGATTCAACAGAACTTTAAAAAGTGCAATGTATAAAATGTTTTCCAACAGAGGATCGTACATATGGATTGATATGTTACCAAAACTTATAAACGATTACAATAACAAATTTCACAGGACTATCGGGATGAAACCAAACCAAGTAACTAGTAAAAATGAAAACCTTGTATTAAAACGTATAAAAACGAATACTAAACCAAAAGTTGAAAAACTAAAGCCTAAAAAATTTAATGTGGGTGATAAAGTGCGAATAAGTAAATATAAAGGTGTATTCAGTAAAAGATACCTGCCAAATTGGACCAATGAGGTTTTTACTGTATTCAAAGTACAACCTACAGTACCTGAGACATATATTTTAAAAGATAATAAAGGACAATTGCTTGAAGGAGGGTTTTATGGACATGAAATGTTAAAATCAACAGTAGGCGATGTATATTTAGTTGAAAAGGTGTTGCAACGGAAAAAAGATAAGGTCAAAGTACGATGGTTAGGATTTAATAAGACGGAAGATTCTTGGATACCTAAAAAGGATTTGATATAACCATAGAGAATCATTTTAGGTTGAACCATTACAAAGGATGGAGATAGTACCACAAAAAGAGAGTTTTACTATTAATAATATAGATGAACTCACAGTGGATAATTCAGAATTCAATAGTGGGAAGCATGGCAATTTGTTACCAAACACCGTTCGTTGTCTGGTTACCGGACCTTCCAACTGTGGAAAAACTAATGTAGTATTCAATTTGATTACAAACCCTAAAGGATTACGATTTAACAATCTATATGTATTTTCAAAATCACTACAACAACCAAAGTATCAATTATTGGAAAAAATACTGACTAATGTGCCTGAAGTTAAATATTTAAAGTTTAATGCAAGCGAGAGTGTCATGCAGCCACAAGAAGCTAAACCATTCTCCGTGTTTATATTCGACGATGTATCTTGTGAAAACCAAAACACAATAAGGAATTACTTCGCTATGGGTCGACATAACAACATAGATAGCATTTATATTGGCCAAACTTACAGCAAAATACCTAAACAACTCATTAGAGACAATGCAAACATGTTAATTGTATTTAAACAGGACGAAACCAACCTAAAACATATATATTTTGATCATGTAAATGCGGATATGACATTTGAACGATTTAAAGAGTTGTGTGGAAAGGCTTGGGCTGAAAAGTATGGGTTCCTAACAATTATGAAGGAACAACCGCTAAACAATGGTCGATACAGGATAGGATTTGATAAATTTATATTAATACATTAAACGTGGTATAACACATTCATTGTTGTACAACACGTCTTGCTACAAACATGGTTAACCAAGAAAAATTAGTAAAAGAAATAAAATCACTTAGTGATTCTATTCGGGCTAAAAACAGAGCATTGAAACTAGGTATTAGCGAGAGGGAGAAATTCCTTGAATCTACTTTTAAACCTATTACTGAACCCTTGAAACAATTAAACAAAACATTTGCTAAACCTGTATTGGAAGGAGATGCGATTGCACCTATAACGAAGTTTGAAAGAGAAAATGTAAAATCAGAAGATTTTAGTGATGAAGACCTGGAATCCTCTACGTATAGTGGTTTTACCGGTGGAGAACCCGAAAGAGAGCTAGAATCACCGGACTATAGTGGAATAAAAGATTTATATGAAGTAAAAGCCAAAAGAGGACATGAAGTTGTATCAACTGCTAGTGAAGAGGAAAAAGAAGAAGAGAAAAGGGAAGGTCCGTCAAACATAAGCTTATTGGGTGAAAACATTCATAACAAAGGACCTTTAGGAAGGAAATACATGGTAAAAATGTTACTCGGAACAATTCCTAATAAGAATTACCATAGTTATGGAGCGAGATTAACAGAAGACGGTTTAATGATAGGTAATAGCCCGTTAAACGTTGACGAACATGATAATATTGTCATTGGTGATCAAAGGTATAAGGGCACAAAAGGATTATTTGAATTATTATTTGAAAATAAGCCTTCAGTATCGGTAGTGAAAGAAAAAGACATGGAAGCATATAAAAATATTTTGGAACAGACAAATGCATATAGGAGAAAGTATTTACCTGACCAGCCTCCTTTTAGATCTAAGTCTTTAAAATATAAAGAATTTGTATCCAAGTTAATACCAACTAGAAGACAAACAATGCCGTTAACACAAAGAAAACCTGTAAAACGAAGATTTATGGCATCCACTTTGGATGTAAGTGCTCAGGAACGAAGAAAAAGAAGTAAGTCCGTTACGGGTACAGGTTTAATGAAGAAACTATATAACACAAATGTGATTTATTACAATAATATCAATAAATTGGTGGATAGAATGAAACTAATACATGAAGCTAAAGAAGCGGGTCATACTGGATTGGAAAACGAATGGGTGGCTTTAGTGGATGAACTCCGAAACCGTGGGGTAATCTCATAAAAATGCGTTACTCCCTAGAATACTATTCAGTTGCACCATGAGTGTCGACAAGTTCGGACGTTACTCCTCGGATGGGTTATATTATGCCAATAGTTTAAAAAGAAGTGCTGGTTTACCACAAACACCTGATGGAGATTATGATATGAGTAATAAAAGGTTAAAAAACATAAAAGATCCTACGGATGAAAACGATGCAATAAATCTAAAAATATTAAAGGAAAAGATATCGCCAACATTAAAACTACAAAATAACACATATGACGCAGAAGATCATAGAATTATCAACGTTGGTAAACCAAATCAAAACGGTGATGCGATAAACAAAGGTTATTTGTCATCTGAATTAAAAAATACGTTAAAATTCAATGGGAAAACGTATAGTGCCAACAATAAACGTATATCCAACGTAGATGACCCTAAAGATGCAAAAGACAGCGTAAATAGACGCTATTTACATTCTTTGATACCTGAAAAGACAAAAGATGGATTTTCTTTTTATAAATTTGTTATTAATGATATAGGCTATCCAAAAACTGAAAACGATGCTGTAAATCTAAAATATATTAAAGATCATTGCATCATACGTGATGTAGGGGTTATAGATTGTTTTAATAATTGTTTAGCAAATGTTAAAGATGGTTCGGCGCCATCAGATGGTGCAACAGTGGGTCAAATGATGGAAACCTTAAAACAAGAAACAACCTCTTTTGTAAAACAAGATCAAGTAGTATCGAAGCAAGGGGATGAATTTGTTCAAGGTAATGAAAAGTTTAATTTATTAACATACAAAAATGATGCTTGGGATTGCATGGATAAAAAGTTATCAAATATGGGATGGGGTTATGAAAAACAAGATGCAGCTGCTTTATCACAAACCGTACATCTAGATCCAGATCGATATTTTAGATGGTTTACATGTAAAAATAGAGTGATAAGAGACTTGGCACAAGGAAGAGAAGCAAATGATGCTGCAACTGTAGGACAGACCATTACAACATCATTAAAGGATAGTAAAGTGTATAATTGTAATAATAAACGTATAACAAACCTTAAAGACCCTGAACATGTAGATAATGCTGTCACTGTTAATTTTCTTGTAAAAGTTTTAGGTAATGCGATATTTGATTTACACAATCATTTTACACCAGATATTCTTCAAGGAAAATCAGGTCATAATACTTATGCTGAATCCATGAGAGGTGAGTATATTAAACGAGAAATTTATAATAAATACTTTATTAACCCTAAAACGAAACAGTTTAGATCATCAGATTGGGGTGATATTGATATTTAAGTAAATAACTCAATAAATGACTTCATTTATGTGCAACCTGTCATAGAGTTAACACATGAGTTGCACATTGCCATTATAAAAGGACAATAATGACGTTCAAGTACATCAGTCCATATCGAGACACTGCAAGAAAAGGAGGTGGGATCACGTCCACAGCGGTTTCTCTGTTAAGTAAAGCTTTAAAACAAATTCCAGTAGGATCCATAGTAAATAGAGCAATAGACGCATTACCATACGAATTTCATATACCAGGAGGTTATCAGTATTGCGGACCAGGAACTAAATTGAAAAAACGACTGGAAAGAGGCGATCCTGGCATAAACAAGTTAGATCAGGCTTGTAAAGAACACGATATCGCATATTCCACGTTTGCCGATTCAAAAAATAGATCAATAGCTGACAAAAAGCTTGCGGACATAGCTTGGCAACGAGTAAAATCAAGTGACGCTAGCATAGCAGAAAAAGCAGCAGCTTTAGCAGTAACAGCAGGTATGAAGGCTAAAACAGCAGTAGGAGGTGGAAGAAGGAGGAGAAGGAGAGTAAAAAGGAGGTCAACCACAAGAAAACATGGAGGAAATATAAAAAGAAGACGACGATCTACAAGAAAAGGCAGGAAGAAGCCCACCGTATGGTCAATGGTAAAAAACGGGGCAGGTCTTTACCTAAGACCTTATCGTGCATATTAAATGAAAGAAATCAATTGGTCATACCACATAAAGCATTAACCAATATTGAATTATTTAAATATATTTCCTGTTTAAAAATACCATTTTTCCGCGGTGTGTTTATGAAAGACAGTTTACCAAAGAAAATGTGGCAAAATGAGACTGGAATTGTAAATTTGGATAATACTGAAGGGCCTGGCACCCATTGGGTTTGTTATAAGAAACTAAATAACAATGTATATTATTTTGATAGTTTCGGTAATTTGCCACCACCAAAAGAACTTCAAAATTACTTTAAATCTGCTAAAAACATATATTATAACTATAAAAGAGAACAACCTGATAATACTTCAATATGCGGCCATTTATGTTTGGAATTTCTAGCTAAAAGTATCAGTCACTATTGAGATGTCTTCCTATACGGTATCATTAACAGGAAAATCGTCCACTTTACGAAGTATCCTTTTTCCAGCGTTACGCTTGCAAAAAGGAAGGTTTTGGGAGGCGGCACTATTGGATTTTACAACGTACAACTCTATTCCCAATGTTACGGAAGGTAAAAATAACATATTGCATTATTATAAGGGAAAGGATGCCAGTGGAAAATTTACAGACTTACAAGAGTGCAGGTTACCCACAGGTTCTTATGAAATTGATCATATAAATGAATTTTTGCAAACTAAAATGGGAAAAGACAATATAACATTAAAAGGTAATAATAATACGATGAAAGCTGAAATTACTTCCAAATATTATATAGATTTCACTCAACCAAACTCAATTGGTGATTTATTAGGATTTTCCAACGATGGGCCTGTATTAGAACCAGATGTAACACATTCCGGTAAGAAAACAGTAACAATATTAAAAGTCAATAGTATAGACATAACTTGTAACATTATACAAGGTGCTTACAGGGATGGGGCTAACACCCACATTATACATACTTTTTACCCAAGTGTACCACCTGGATTTAAAATTGTTGAAAAGCCACAAAACCTGGTATATCTACCGTTGAACACCACTTTCATTTCAGACATCGTGTTGAGCGTATTGGATCAAGACGGTAACTTGGTAGACTTCAGAGAAGAGCCTATTACGATTAGATTACATTTAAAATCGACACTTTAATACAAAACCATGGGTTTAACATTTAAAAGCGAACAACCTACGGGAAACCGCATTAGTAGCTCTTCAGCTGTGGAGGAGTTAACACGCGAGAACATTCGTTTCTTAGAGAGAATTGGATTAAAATTAACCGAGTATGGATATACTGGATATAGCGCAGGGTCCAACATTCGACGAAACCCTATGGGAAAAAGAATATCACACCCACAACCCTTACACTTCATCGAAATTAAACAATAACGATGAAATCCGTATTCCCATACAAAATCAAGACATTTACACACTACCATGTGAAAGTTACTTGTATATTGAAGGACAAGTTACTAAAAAGGACGGTACTACTGTTGGTACAACAGTTCCATTTATAAATAATCCTATGGCTTTCCTATTTGATGAAATTAGATATGAAATATCAGGTGTAACAGTTGATTCCACTAAAAAAGTAGGTATTACGACAACTTTAAAAGGATTAACATCTATAACACCCAATGAAACCAATTTACTTAAACCTGCCGGATGGGTATTACCTACGATTGACACGATCACTCCAAATCCAAATGGATATTTTGATTTTCATATTCCATTACGTTTGCTGCTTGGTTTTGCTGAAGATTATAGGAAAATAATATTAAACGTTAAACAAGAATTAGTTTTGTTGAGATCTTCTAACGATAAAGACATTATTAAAGCTGCAGATGCTACTACAGATGCGACTTTAGAATGGAAATTAAAATTAGACAAAATTGTATGGAGAGTTCCACATGTTAAATTGGCTGACGAGCATAGAATGCTACTTTTAAGAAAATTAAAAGCCGATCGTGATATTGTTATTCCATTTAGAAGTTGGGAATTTCATGAGCATCCCAGTTTACCTACTACGGATCGACACACTTGGACTGTTAAAACATCGAATTATGTAGAACGAGCCAGGTATATTATATTTGGTTTACAAACAGGTAGAAGAGACGCCATTACTAAACATGCAGGACAATTTGATCATTGTGACTTGAAAAATATTAAAGTTTATTTAAATTCACAATTCTTTCCATACGACAATTTAAATGTGTCATTCACTAAGAAGAAATACAGTATATTGTACGATATGTACGCGAGATTCCAAAGTTCATATTACGGTAAAACAAATACACCTTTATTACCACCTGACAAATATTTCGATGCTTACCCAATAGTTGTAATCGATTGTTCTAAACAAAATGAATCAGTAAAGTCTTCAAGTGTGGATATAAAAATAGAAATGGAATTCAACGATGCTATACCGGCTAATACAACTGCATACTGTTTAATTCTACATGATAAAATCGTAACATACACACCTTTAACTGGAATTGTTAAAAATGTATTGTAAGAACCGGTTTTGTTTCATTCCGCGAGTATAAAAGCAGAGCGTACAGACCGCTCCTCATCAGTTTGTTGCCTACTGTTGTATGGGTAGCATCGTATTCAATATGGCTTCTCCTAGTGGTACACCTGAAAATGTGGTAGATATTGAGAAGGAGATATCTGAGTTTTTAGATCCTCAAGGTCACCAGGAAGGAGGTGAACAAAACGTTTGCGGACAACTTCACGCCAGTAATAATGTTGAAGAAAAAGGTAAAAGAAGAAAGACTATACAAAAGAGAAAAAGGGATATTGAAGATAATATTTCTCCAAACATATTGAGTGAGGTATTTTTGCGAATATTTTACCCAATCTCTTCCAGTTTGGATAAAAGTGTTTTAATCGGTGTTATGAAATCTACAGATTATTCCCCTACTGTAATTTTAACTCATGGACCCAAAATGATTTTGTTTACGGACAGTGCTTGGGAATCGTTTATGAAACATTTGCATCTACTAGAATGCTATTTAAGTAGTAACATGTTTGGAAGAAAGACAAGAGTAGGACTTTTGGATTCAAATGTGGAAATTGATATCATTAAACAACGTGGTGATCATCAGCTACGGTTTAGAGACACAACAAGACATGATAACAAAATTCAACTTAATCGAGAGGAGTTTTTCATTTTAACTTGTGCTACTGAACCTATAACAAGATACTTGAGACAACTGGTGTTTTCAAGTTCGATTATTAAAGATTATCTGGAAGACACTTTGGACAAACAACCGGACGCACCTATATTATACGGACCTGTGGATACTTCTATATTTAATAGAGTTCCTCATGAAGTACAGATGTGGAGACAATTGGAAAAGTACGCTCAACTACATAAGAAATCAGTAAAACAGGAAGAAGAGGAAGATGGAGGAGAAGAATCAAGTGTTAGTGATGAAAATGAAAATAAGGAAAATATAAAGATGGAAACTTAAATGACAATGGTTAGTTTTTAAAACAATAACCAACATTTTGTGGGGTTAGGCCTATTGGGGACGGTGCCCACGTTAAATATACACCAACGCGCCAACAACTGTACGGCCTGGTATAAAAGTAGTACCTACCGTGGTGTGGAAATCAGTTGACCTCCTGACTTCGTAATGAGCAGACGTGTGACCTTCAAAATGGACAAGGGAGAAGAACAACAAGTAAAGTCCAAGCCTGGTATTATTGAGTTTCAAGCGTTTCGTGGTAATGATGATAGATTCATTATAAAAGAACTTGTGTTTTTGGACATGAATACAAGTGTTCCTTATTCGTTTTTATTTAAACCACCATGTTCTTATTCGTCTTTAACTAGTAAAGCCGCTACTACCAACAGATGGATTTCAAAACACTTCCATCATATCGATTGGTATGATGGTTTTACAAGTTACACGGACTTGTATCACATTATGCATCACTTTTCAGACAAGTTTACCAATATTTACACAAAGGGGCTGGAAAAGAAAAGATGGATCGAAGGATTTACTCATGTTCCGGTTAATGATGTGGAATTGGATAAGAATTATCAATACATGCTGGAAACCATATGTATTTGTACAAAAAGCCCAGAACATGATAAAGATAGACATTGCGCTTTAAAAAATGCCTATAAACTCGCCTCTTACCTTCAAAGTGGGGAATTGGGGAGTGGTGGGGGTAACGGAGAGTATATAAGTGGGGAGCAGACAGGGACCTGGCATGAGTATTACTCGAGATTCCGAGACGACAACATCTCCGAGCAAGAAGACGATCTGTAACCTGACCATGGCATCTCACCAGTTCCTTCAGACTTTGGTCGAGCAGTTCAATGCTCACTCCAAGTCAACAATATTACCTGTAAAGAAGTGCTCGGAACTAAAAGACGAGAAGCACTACATAATCCATGCTATGAAGAAGATGGAGACTACAGTTGGGGAGGCCATCTGCTGCAGTCTCAGCGAGGCACCGTTTACTCCGGGGGATGAACCAAAGTTCCAGGTGTACCTGCCCAAGAGATTCGTCCATCTTCTACAAAACGAGGATCTTCGCTCTATTCAACCCGGGTGTCTATACCTGGTGTCCCACGGCTGCACGGGTAGCAATTCTACAGAGTTGACCATCCACATCGCTGACAAGCAGCAGTGTTAGATTTAAGTTTTAATGTTGTACATATGTTGTTGTTGTAATGTTTTATAAATAAACGAATCATAAAAGACAAAAAAATAAAAAAAAAAACAAAAAATGCAACATATCAATATGTGACAGACTTCACGTATTGATATGTTGCATTTTTTTTTTAAACTTCGCGGGTGACCTTGACCTTTGACCTTTGCATTTCACAACTACCCCCACTACCGTAATTACCCCCACTACCGCACTAGGATTCAAACCTGCTTGGATGCAAAGAACGGTCAGTCTGTTGCCAACTAGCAAACGATGAGCACCTTGTACGAGCTTTGCTTACAACGAGTTATAACTGACGCATCTTTATTCCAGACGGCTTTACGAGATAATATCCCTATAACAGTAAAGCAGGATATCGAGGAGTACAAGAAAGATAATAGAGGGTATTCGGGATACTCCTGGTATAGGTTCCAAGACGGGGAAAAGTTTTGTAGGCCTTGTGGCAATGCTGCCGTCAGAGACCTTCGACGGTTCGTACAGGAAGGTGGTAGAAAACAGTTTGGATTTCTAGCACCAATGTTTAGATTTGAAAACTACAAGGACACCTGTGCTATTTGTTCCATCCCTTTGTATCAATGGAAAAAGTTTAGAAGTGTTTAATTGCATCTTCCATACCCCCACCACCATCACCCCCACCACTTTTCCATGTACCTCCAAACGCTGTGCCTCGGCTTCATTTCTACTCCAGCAGCCAACCTAGCAACATCAGGATGTCCCTCAACGTTAGTTGCGCAAGTTACGAGGAGGTGAGCATCAAGACTCAGCAGGAGCTAAACGACTTATACAAGGAGTTGCAGCTGATGGTGGCACGAGGCTACCGTATAAATGTGCAAGTTTACGCTTGCAATATACGGAACACCCGGCAGTCAAAGGAAGAGCCTGGACACTCCTCGACGGCTTCCTCACCAGCGTCCATGAAGACCGAGCCAGACAACTTGGACTACTTCAGCTGACTAGCAGTTGTATTTCTTGTCCTAACCATTGTAGAATATGTATATTTTTTCATTATATTAAAGAAGTAAAAGAGCAGAAACACCTATCTTGTTACTGACATATAAGCTCAGTAACAAGATAGGTTTTTTTAAAACACAATTTGGATGACCTTGAAACTTCCCCCTCCACTGCTTTGTCACCCCCACCACTTGACTATTGGTGTACATGGCACATCGCGATTGGAAACCTCATTCCATCTTCAACAGCCACACCGACAACATCAACAATGGCAAACCTACCAACAGATGAAAGGTGTCCTCACGCATGTTGTGACTTCGTCCACGAGTTGGAGAAGAGGATGCAGGAGAGGGCGATAAGAAGAAAACAGATCCACTCAGAAAATATCATGATAGTCAACGGCTATCTTTTATTGTTCGGCCTTATTATGGTTGTACTTTTCATACTGTACGGCATAGTCACATGTGTCGGCAAGGTTGCAGAAGAAAACGCTCGCCACCATCAATTGGAAAGTTTCAATGTTACTTTGTAAGTTTTCCTTTTTTTTAAAACTCCGTTTGGATGACCTTGAAAATTCCCCCACTACTCCACCACACCCCCCACCACTTCACCATGTTCCTGCATGAGCATCACATCAACCGTCATTCCTTGTCCGACAAGCAACCATGGCAGACAACAACACCATCAGCCAAGCTGACTCCACTACTGATGTCGGTACAAGTACGGGTTGGACACTGTCGATCGATAGTGTACACTATTTGGAAACAATTTGCGAACGGATGAAGGAAATACTGCGGGACAACCCTGGAATCATAATACAAATTAATTTAAATTATGATTGGTCCCAAGTCAGAATGCAAGGGGACGATAACAACGGTCAACAATCACCACAATATTCGCCCATGTCCCCGATCTACCCTTACGGCGAGTCTGACGTCGATGAAGATGAGGCTAATGAGGATGTGGGGGACAACGAGGCTGAAGAGGAGTAACCTTCATTCCTTTTTTTTTTAAAACCCAAATTGGATGACCTTGAGAATTCCCCCTCCACTATTTCCTTTTTTAAAACCCAAATTAAATGACCTTGAAGATACCCCCTCCACATACTTTTGGTTTACCCTCTACTTTTCAATACTGTTACCACAGTCTGTAGCTCACATCATTCCTTGCTTAGCTATCATGGCGGACAGCACTCTTTCTCGAGTTGACTCCACTACGGATGAAGAATGGCCATTTTCCTGGAATGTTCATCTGCAAGACTCGGCAGAAGTGGATATGTTGCATGAGAAATTGGTGTATGTATTAAACGAAAACCCCAACATTGAATGTAGAATGACTATGGATTTCGATGCGACAGGGGTCCACACTCAACCTTCCACTTCCAGCCAGCCTGAACCTCAGCTACAGCCGAAGAACTTTACACATCTTTACACTCCAATACGGCCGGAGGATGTGGTTATCAGCGAGGCAGACTCTACTACAAGTTATATTGAACCAACGAATTGGAAGCTTGTTGTTGACACCTTACACAAGGTCGACTTAGTATGTGACAAATTAAAGGAATTGATGATGCAAGATCCTGGTCTTCGTTTTAAAATTGATTTGTTTTTCATCTGGGGAGCACCTGCACGGGGCTCTTCGTCTGACAGCTCTCTAAGTACAACGGATGAGGAGGAGGAGGAGGACGACTAGTTATCTTTTTTAAAACTCCGTTTGGATGGCCTTGACCTTTCCCCCTCCACTGAGTTTATTTAAGGTGCACTCTCAATGACTGCAGCATCATTTCATCGCGCACCTTCACCACAGCAACATGGAGAGTCAACTCAACTACTGTTGCGAACGGAAATGTTTTTCATGGCCGAATGACATTGATGTTGCGGATGGCCTGGCGTGTAGAAAATGTGAAGCTTTTGGTCAATGCATGTGTAAGTGCAAGTCTTGGAAGAAGCCGAAACCGGAGTTGAAGACATTCCATGTGTACCAGATGAGAGGGCATAAGTACACTTGTTGCCCTGAACGTTGCATTGAATTCACATTAAAACAGCTAACTGGCTGCAAATTGTGCAACAATCATTTTGCAGGTTTTTGCAAACATTATTTAGGAGCCTGTCAGTACAGATCAACTTGGCATACAGAAGCACTCACTATCAATGAAATCGCTATAGATACACAAGAGTAGTCTTTCTACTCTTTTCTTTTTTTAAAACTCCATTTGGATGACCTTGACCTTTCCCCCTCCACCCACCTTAGTTTATATAAACCCCATTCCCACTGACCACAGCATCACTTCATCGTGCTCCCTCGTCAAAGCAACATCAGCTATGGAAAGTAAGCGCATCTCATGTTGCGAGCATAGGTGTTTGGAGATACAAGGCGTCACATATTGTGCAAAGAAGCGTTGGGAGGAAGAGACGGGGACAACCTATTGCTGTGAGGATAAGTGTTTCCTCTTACCAAAGTGGCAAGTGGATGGGCTGGCCTGCCGGCAATGTGAATGCTTCGGATGTTGCAGGTGTAGATGCAAGAACCAACAGCTGCCACCACCGGTACTACAAACTTTCAAAATCTACAAATCCAAATACTTTTATACTTGTTGTCCGCAGCGGTGTATTAAATTTCACTTCTCCAATCTTACCAATTGTCGGAAGTGCTACGGACAACCTGATGGGTGGTGCACCTGTTTTCTGGACTCCTGCCGCTACAGATCGGATTGGTTTACAGATCCGTTGGAAATTGATGAGGTCGCCCAGGAAGCACAAGAGTAGTCTTTCTACTCTTCAACTTTTTAAAACTCCATTTGGATGACCTTGAAATTTCCCCCTCCACTTCCCCATATACCTAGAGTACACAGAGCCTGACAGTCAGTCACTCGGTGGCTGTCGTGGGGTGCGCATCGGTGTCGGCGCTCCGTTGTTAAGTTTTCAAGGTCACAGTAATATGAAATTGGGGGTGTTGTGCTAGTTCAAGGTCACCTGAGGGATTACCGATTGCCCATTTAGGCAGAGTCATGTCAGAAACTCAGGTTTAACTTGGCACTTTTGCCGTTTCTCATGTAATATTCACTCCAAGTGATCAAGGTCACGGGGACTCGGACTGAAACTCGGAGCGTAGTGCGAGAAACGGCAAAAGTGCCAAAAAATTTTAAGTTTCTGCGTGACCTTGACCTTAGTGGCGTCGGTGACGTCGTTTTGATGACGTAAGGGGTGATGACGTCATCAGCACGTCATTTCTGTGACGTCATGGGTGTGACGTTATCGAAATGACGTCATTAGTGATGACGTCATCGATTGCGTCATCGATGACGTCATCGGTGAGGTCATTGACCTCGATGACGTCATCCCTCAGGTGACCTTGAACTGGGCCAGCATCCTCAATTTTGCACTACTGTTCCCTTACCTCTTTTTGTAGAAATCGAGTACTGTATGTTAATATTGTATGTATAAAAAAAACCTTTATTACAATTAATTATTTTTTTATTCAAATTATTACTATTGAATACTGTTACATAATTGCTCCAACCTCATTCATCGTCAGACTGAAGTTCTCCTCTGGGGACCAACATGAATATAAAAACGAAAAAATCAATAAAACCAACCATGGATACTAAATTTGGTTATAGATCATTATGGTAGTCCATCGACGACATTTAAAAATATCACAGAAAATATAAATGGAAAGGTAAAAGATATGTTACTGGTATGAAACTGTTCAGAACATTAAAATTTTTAAATAAAAATAATAAAACAAATGTTAAAATAATTTATTTTAAAAAATTTTAATGGCAATTAATGTTTTTTTAACGATTTTCACATATATTTTCTAAATATTGCATTTTATGGCTAAACGGTTAAGTATATCGAAATATTGCTAACAACAAAAGTTGTAGCTCTTTTTCTGGCGAACATTTTTTAAATTTAATGTTTTTTTGCAGGATGAATAGTTTTTGAGAAATCGGAGAAAAGCTGGTTTTTGGCCCCATTTTCAAAGATGGCGGCCATAGCACAAGTTTATTTTTCGAGGACTTTTAGTATGTTATTCCGGAGGAAAAATTCGCTAAACATACCAATTTTTACACTTATAAGAGTTTTTTTAGGTAATTTCCCTAATATGACTGGACTATATCAGCTGATGTTTGTTTATATTTTATGTTAATGTTTTTTTTTTTTTTTTTTTTTTTCTGGATGAAAACTATCCGAGATATTTATGAAGGTTAAAATAAATGCTTGATGTTTAGTAACTGCTAATTTTCTTGTGATAATTCACCAATTGTGTAACATTATAAGTTGAAGTGAGTTGCAAAACTCACAACTCTATCTCGATTACCTTGCATCGGATTCGCATGAAACTCGAATATGTTCACAATAATGGTATGGCGGTTCATGTGACGTGGATAGTTTTTCTAATAAACCTCCTAAAAATGGCTTAACATGGTTTAAAAATGGTGATAATATACATTGTTTTTTATTCGTTATTCGAGTGGATAGTTTTTTTTTAAATTAACTTTCAATCATGTCAAATGAAAGACACTATGGTTACATTAAAAATGACATTAAGTTTGTAATTTTCAGACGAAAAACAAACTCCCAGTAATGTTTAAACTTTAACATTGTTCTTATTGGACAAAATACCGAAATGGCGTAGGTACTGCAGACTCTTAATATTTGTAACTTTCAAGATTCTTAAATGTGTCTATTGGACATATGGCCAAGAAAAAAAAACTTTTGGGATTGTTCTATGAAATATATTAAAATCGTCAGAAAAGCTCTGAAATTAGATCGAAGAACTTCTTAAAGTGAATGAGACACAAATTACAGAGAACTGTAAAGTTTCTTTTACGGAATTATTTTAACTGCTGTTTTCTTAACTGTGTTCCTTAAACATCACGGGTAAAAAAAGCTGGAACTACTTACTTCAGTTTTAGTGGATTGTTTTAGTAACTTTGTTGAATTTGTCTTCATGAAAGAGTTTCTTAGAAAATAGGAATTGTTAAAAGTACTGAAACATTTACGAGTGTGTAAGTGTTCCAAGTCTCGGTCACAAGAAAACCAATATTTTATTTTGCTATTGTTTATTCCTCTTTTTTTCTTTATTTTACTCCTACATCCTCATTATGCACATGATTAATATTATTATTATTAAGACAATAATTCATATGTCAACTCCTTAGAGGGTTTTTAGTTTTAACACGTTCGCGGCGGCATGGGAGCGATCGCTCGTACGCGGTACCCTAATGCCATCCTGATGGGTGCGATCGCTCCCAAGCTGCACTTCTTTACAATATGATTTATTTTTAAACCAGGATCTGAGCTAGAAATCTGAAGCTTTCCACAGCACTGCTCAATAGTACAATGTTTTTTTGGACCACGTGGGTTTTTACTGGGCAGTGCTGCTGCTACGGTGGGTGTTACAATTTTTACATTCAGGATGGTGATGAGGTACGAGCAAAAACCTCGCCGCCGCGAACGTGTGGATTTAATTGTGCTCGTTTCCCACACACAGGCGTTAGCCCATCTAGGAAACTAAGTTCTTATAGATAGGTTTTGTAATTATTCCTATGTATTAAATTTCTGAAATGAAGCTTTTTTCATTTCATTTTAAAAACAATAAACATGTCATACAAAGGAATATTTGATCTATTTATTAATAGTTTGCAATAAAACTTTTGGTAAAAAGAATGTTTAAAAAAAATCTGGTTATTTAGGTATTTTTGTGTTTGTGTTGTTTTAACATTTGATAATTCTCAAAAATTTTTCGCAACGCCTAAAAATATTGTCATGAACCGGAGGGAGGGTGGTGACCAGTAATAACATTTGAATATTCGCTACCCCCCCTACCCCCCTCCCCACACCTTAAACATGTCTTTTAAAAAAGAATATTATTCATAATCGTTATTGTAGATATTTGTTTTTCTAAACTTCAGGGTTTCCAGTAAATTAGCAACAGGTTAAATTTTATTGCAATAATTATATGCTTTACTTCATTGTAATTATTAACCGAATAAGGAGTTAAAAGACTCAATAGTCAGCCAATTTTTTTTCCTGTGTCAAGCAAGACAGTAAAATTATTTTGTCTATATCATGCCTGTACCCGGCCTACAATCGATACACTCCTTGGCAGTTACAGATGGTAGCACTGTCATCAGCTGTGCAGTGATTTTATTTTATTTTATTTTATTTACATGCTCCAATACAGTAAAGAATACCATTTACATTGAAGCAGTTCATATCTATTAATAAGTCCATTAAGTAAGTTAACCCGGTTTTCTTCTTTTACTTCATTCTTCAATAAATTATATTCTACAGACTAAATAACTTTTTTATAATAAATATTGTGTAATACAATGGAACATTAAAAAATACTTTGGTTTGGTTAACAAACAGAACATATTAACAAAAAAATAGAATATCATAGTAATTTATAACATAATAACAATAACATATTTAATAAATAAACCTAACTAGATTAAATTACATGATGAGAATATAATGACTTTGTCTATATCATGCCTCTACCCGGCCTACAATCGATAAACTCCTTGACAGTTACAGATGGTAGCACTGTCATCAGCTGTGCAGTGATGAGAATATAATGACTTTGTCTATATCATGCCCCTACCCGGCCTACAATCGATACACTCCTTGACAGTTACAGATGGTAGCACTGTCATCAGCTGTGCAGTGATGAGAATATAATGACTTTGTCTATATCATGCCCCTACCCGGCCTACAATCGATAAACTCCTTGACAGTTACAGATGGTAGCACTGTCATCAGCTATGCAGTGATGAGAATATAATGACTTTGTCTATATCATGCCTGTACCCGGTCTACAATCGATACACTCCTTGACAGTTACAGATGGTAGCACTGTCATCAGCTGTGCAGGGATTAGAATATAATGACTTTGTCTATATCATGCCTGTACCCGGTCTACAATCGATACACTCCTTGACAGTTACAGATGGCAGCACTGTCATCAGCTGTGCAGTGATGAGAATATAATGACTTTGTCTATATCATGCCCCTACCCGGCCTACAATCGATACACTCCTTGACAGTTACAGATGGTAGCACTGTCATCAGCTGTGCAGGGATTAGAATATAATGACTTTGTCTATATCATGCCTGTACCCGGTCTACAATCGATACACTCCTTGACAGTTACAGATGGTAGCACTGTCATCAGCTGTGCAGGGATGAGAATATAATGACTTTGTCTATATCATGCCTGTACCCGGTCTACAATCGATACACTCCTTGACAGTTACAGATGGTAGCACTGTCATCAGCTGTGCAGGGATGAGAATATAATGACTTTGCCTATATCATGCCTCTACCCGGTCTACAATCGATACACTCCTTGACAGTTACAGATGGTAGCACTGTCATCAGCTGTGCAGTGATGAGAATATAATGACTTTGTCTATATCATGCCTGTACCCGGCCTACAATCGATACACTCCTTGACAGTTACAGATGGTAGCACTGTCATCAGCTGTGCAGGGATTAGAATATAATGACTTTACCTATATCATGCCTCTACCCGGCCTACAATCGATACACTCCTTGACAGTTACAGGTGGTAGCACTGTCATCAGCTGTGCAGGGATGAGAATATAATGACTTTGCCTATATCATGCCTGTACCCGGTCTACAATCGATACACTCCTTGACAGTTACAGATGGTAGCACTGTCATCAGCTGTGCAGGGATGAGAATATAATGACTTTGCCTATATCATGCCTCTACCCGGTCTACAATCGATACACTCCTTGACAGTTACAGATGGTAGCACTGTCATCAGTTGTGCAGTGATGAGAATATAATGACTTTGTCTATATCATGCCTCTACCCGGCCTACATTTTAGGGATAAAACGGGATTAAAATTAATCATCCCGCCATAGTACTGCTGTCGCCACTGTCCCTCACCGGTATGGAAGGGCTTCAGGCATTATAAAAGAAACAAGGGTGCTGCTATCCTTAATCAAAATTTAAAAAACTCTTGCGAGTTTAAAGAAAAGATGGGAAACCTGTGTAGTTATGCATAAAATCAATTTCAAAGATATTTCATTTATTGCATATTGTGATATTAATAAAATTCTTATCACACAGTTACCATCTGTAACTGTCTAGGAGTGTATCGGTTGTAAGCCTGTTACAGGCATGATATAGACAAAGTCATTATATTCACATCACTGCACAGCTGACGACAGTGCTACCATCTGTAACTGTCAAGGAGTGTATCGGTTGTAAGCCGGTTACAGGCATGATATAGACAAAATAATTTTACGGTCTTGTTTGACAAAGAAAAAAATTGGGTGATTATTGAGTTTTTAATTATTTAATTGGCTAATGATTACAATAAAATAAAGCATATAATTATTGGAATTTATTGTGTTACTAAATTATTGTATCTGGATTATAATATCATAATTGATGGAAATCCTGAAGTTTATAAAAAATAAATACATCAACTATTATGATGCATATACTTTCTTTAAAATACTTTTTTCAGGGTGGGGGGGTAGCGAATATTCAAATGTTATTATTGGTCACTACCCTTCCCCCGGTTCATGACAATATTTTGAGAGGTTGCGAAAAATTCTAGAGCTTTATCTATACTTACTACGATAAGTGTTGCTCAAAGTCGAGCAATTTATTTTAATATAATACAAATGTTACTTTTAGCTTTGAAACAATGAAGCCCAACCAATCCAATATTGTGAATATCTGTAATCACCAAAAACTCTATGTATTTACAGCTGAATATTAACAGATATTTAAAATGCATTATTCTATCCCAATGTAATTTTTTTATAATTATTCTATGTAATTTAAATGGGAAATTTTGAGACTTCAATAGAGGATGGCACCTTCATTTTCAGTCTGATTCTCATCAGATTTTGGCGGAAACAACTACAGACCAAGCCCAACCAACGACACCTAAAACTTAAAAATTGGTCGAAAATTGTGGGAGGAGTTCTCAATACAAAAAAATCCTTAGCGAATTAAATAAGTATAGATTTAATACGCTAAGGTTTTTGTGTTGAGAACTCCTACTATTATGAACCGATTTTCAAGTTTTTTGGTGTTGGTCTGTAGTTGTTTTCTCCAAAATTTTATGAGAATCAGACTTAAAATAAGAGTGCTATCCACAAATTAAATTTGAAATTTCCCCATTAGAATAACATTGAGATTAGTTTGAACATTTTATACTTCTGTTACCCCGTTCAAGATAAATGTGCGGTCGAAAGACAGAATTTTATTTCCCACCACAAGGAATATTCCCTCAATATTTTCCTGAATTCCCCGATTTTCTTCCAAATCAGATATTATTTTAATTTCACACTTAAAATTCAGAGTAGAAAATAGCGCTGATGATCGTTACTTCCCTTACTTGCCACTGGAAGCGCACCTTGTTAAACCTGAAACGTCAAAATTGGAATATTTATTTACGAAAAAGCAAAACATTGGCTTAAAGTGACATGAGATATTGAACAGCTGTAGTAATTCTCAGTGATTCTGATGGGTTGGATTATTGGCAGCGGGAGGAACGGGAAAATGGGGGAATTGAAATCTGGGTTTCGACTGCACATTTATTTTGAACGGGGTATATAACGTACAGTTGTAGTTTTTGTTGATCACTGATATTCACGATATTGGATTGGTGGGATTTCATTGATTTAGATCTAAATGTAATTTTTGTATTGTACCAAAATAAATTGCTCGATGTCGAGCAAACACGTGCAATAGTCAAAAACAACACAAATACAAAAATACCAAAATAACAAGATAAAAAATTTCTTGTTACCATAAGTTTTATTGCAAAAAATTACAAAATAGATAAAATATTCCTTTATATGACTTTCTTATTGTTTTAAAAATGAAATGGAATTTAAATAAATTTATTTCAGAAATTGAATACATAGGAACAAAACTGATCTATGTGAACTTAGTTTCTTTCATGGGCTAACTAACGTATTTGTGTGAGAAACGAGCTCACATCTAATCCAATTAAAACTAAAAACACTCTAAGGAGTTGACATATGAATTATTGTATTAATAATAATAATAATAAACATGTGCATAACGAGGATACAGGAGTAAAATAAAGAAAAAAGAGTAATAAACAATAGCAAAATAAAATATTGGTTTTTTTGTGACCGAGACTTGGAACACTTACAGACTCGTAAATGTTTCAGTTAAGAAAAACTATTTCATGAAGACAAATTCAACAAAGTTACTAAAACAATCCACTAAAACTGAAGTAAGTAGTTCCAGCTTTTTTACCCGTGATATTTAAGGAAGACAGTTAAGAAATCAGCAGTTAAAATAATTAAGTAAAAGAAACTTTACAGTTCTCTGTAATTTGTGTCTCATTCACTTTATTTTAAAAGGTTTTTCGATCGTTGAATTTCAGAGCGTTTCAAACGATTTTAATATATTTCATAGAACAATCCCAATTTTTTTCTTTTTCATGTCCATAGACACATTTAAGAATCTTGAAAGTTACAAATATTAAGAGTCTGCAGTACCTACGCCATTTCGGTATTTTGTCCCATAAGAACAATGTTAAATTTGAAACATTGCTGTGAGTTTGTTTTCTTCTGTAAATTACAAACTTGATGTCATTTTAAATGTAACCATAGTGTCTTTCATTTGACATGATTGAAAATTAATTTAAAAAATTATCTACTTGAATAGTGAATAAAAATAATAAACAATGTATATTATCACAATTTTTAAACCATCTTAAACCATTTTTAGGAGGTTTATAAAAAAAAAAAAAAACTATCCGCGTCACTTGAACCGCCATACCATTATTGTGAACATATTCGAGTTTCATGCAAATCCGATGCAAGATTATCGAGATAAAGTTGTGAGTTTTGCAACTTACTTCAACTTATAATGTAACACAATTGGCGAATTACCACAATAAAATGAGCTGTTACAAAACATGTTTTTTTTTCCTTTATAAACATCTCAGGTAGTTTTCATCCAAAAACAAACATAACATAAAATATAAACAAGCATCTGCAGATTTAAAATTTAAATATTACAGTTTATTCTCTACAAATGTGTTTTAAAGACATCTATAATTAACATTGTTCTTAAGGAAATGAAATTCAAGATGGAGGAGGTAATTCAGATGTAAGTTGGAATAGTAGAATGTTTAAAATTACTTTTTGTTTCGGTTTTTCAATTTAATTAATTTTTCCTTAACTCTTGTTTTTAATTAATTTTATTTCTAATCTGTGTGAGAGGGCGAGATGTTCACGAATGAAGACGGTGATAGCTTAAACAAGGATATACTTAATTTTTTAAACAAGTTTTTAATAAAACAACATACTTTTCTCCATTTGCAGTTTACAATATATTTGAAAATAAATAATTGGACGGGGCTACAGACACGGCTTAAGGGCTTGGTAGCGACTTTCCTGGAACATTGGGGGGGATTAGCGGGGAGCAACATAAAATAACCTTTACACCTTGAAACAGAACAAAGGTAAATCCAAGAATACATTATACGAGCTGATATATACATGCTTTGCAATCCAACCTGAAAATTGGTTTTATTGTTTCCCTGATTACAGCTAGAAGAGAGTTAAAAAAAAAAAACCCTGAAATGGGTACGTATATGACAGTTATGGGGCTAAGCCCTGAGGGCTGCATAAAATCTAATGGCTTATAAACCTTCTCAATGAAATATTCCATATTTGTACTAAGTTTCATGGCAAACTGTCCAGCAGTTTCCGAGTCAATTGATCACAAATATACAAATCTTTCCTATACTACTGTATAATACGAGCAATGTCTGAACGGATCGTGATTTTTGTACATTGGTCTTATGGGTTGCTATTTTGGTAACAAAATAACAACTAAAGGTATAAAAAAAATAAAGGAACAGCAATGTTAAGCAGACCATTTGAAACAGCTGTTAACTGTGAAGAGGTATAGTTGGTTGTTGGTGGAAATTTAATAGCTTTATTACCATGACACTATATCAAAACTTAATTAAAACCAACGAGCAAGGCTTGGTTAGCCTGGTGCTACTGTATATACCAACATCCTCTTTTATAAATACAGTATAGATAATTTTTGTCACTATATATTTGGTCTCTATATAGTCCGGAAATTGGTCGTTATCGGTGCAAGATCGAGTTTCAAGTATAAGGTGAAACCGAGTACTTTAATTAGATCAATCACCGATATACCACATAAGGGCGTGTTACGAACAGTACTTTTCATCATACCTGAAATAAATATTATACAGTTTGGATAAAAGTTAATAAATTTTGACTCATACCACCTCTTACGTTGTTATTTGTCTATCTTGTATTTGAACAGATTTCAGCTGTTTAGTATTGATAATGATATATAATAAGTATTAAGTGATAATATTTTTTATCACTTTATTAACTTTACAATCTGTTACAATTAAATGTAAACAATAAGAAAATAGTATGTTGAAAATTTTACTCTTGCCAACACTAACTCAACATTAAAACAATGTTATATAAACTTATTTGGTAAGTCGAGAATTGTAGCTCGTTTCAGCCTAGAGACACTTTTTGAATTGTCCAACAAGTTGAGGGCTAAATGATGTGGGTGGTTTTAAGTCTAAATATATAATTTTCACTAATTTTGACAAATTATTCCTTTACTGTCGAGATGTTTAAGTCTTTTTTTAGAGTTCTGTTGGATAAAAACCAAGGTGCGTTGACAATTTATCTTAATAATTTTGATTGGTATCTTTGAAAATTTTCCAAGTTGGAGTTGCTTGCAGAGCACCAAAACTGTGCGCCATATATCCAAACTCGTTTTAAAATTGCCTTATACAATACAATTTGTTGTTCGTACTAAGTTTTGATTTAAATCCTAGTATCAAATTCAGTTTATTTGTTTTTAAATGAAATATTTGCCTTTTTGTCCAAATATTTGTTTTCCAAGTTAATTAGCTGTTTAAATGCAAGCATAAATTTTTAACTTAAATTACCTAAGGCAATTGGGTGTTATTAATAAATACTGGAGAACAATTATTTTTATGCAGGGTAAAATGAATATGAGTATACAAGTTTTCAACTAATCCATCATTAAGGATAAGCTCCGTTGAAGATTTACTGAGGCTTGAAGTGGGGTAGTATGGACCGATAAAACCACAGTGTCGTCAGCAAATGTAGCAATCATTGTAAGATAATTTTTCAGGATATCAGTAGTGTATAAAACGTAAACGGCCCAAGGACACTTTCTTGAGGAATATCTGAGTCAATCGGTTGCAGATCACTGAAAACACCTTTATATTTAATTTGAAAGGTCCTGTTTGTAAGATATGATTTTAAAATTGAAAAATAGAATGATGCAACATTTTTTATATTCTGTATAGTAAGCAAGAATGTTACACTTTGTTGGAAGCTTGGCTTACATATAGAAACGCGGCTGAGAAATATTTTTTTTATTTTCCAAGCACTGAGCATTACTGAGCAAGGCCAACTACCCTGGCCGGAATGCTCAGAAATATGACGCCACAGAAGTGGATGTTGTGCCAGCTGATCTTTGTTGTCAAAAGCGGGTAATTGACCAATTTTTTAGTGTTTTAAGCGGAATTTTGGTAAATATTTGTTCATTTTAGGGGTTTCACAGATATTAGAGGAATTGCATCAAAATCTCATCATTTCAGATTAGCTGGCACACTAGTAGGGTGACATTTTAACACAAATGGGGAGGTGAGGGGGGGGGAATTCCGGCCCGGTGTGTAGTTGGCCTTGTACTGTATCAATTACTCTGTGAACATCTTCAACTGTGCCATGTTTTACCTAAATCAAAACTGATGGTTTGGAACTATCTGATTCTCGTTAGTTAAAACATGTATTCATCTCAGCAAAATCTTTTCATATGATTCTAAAATTATTGGCTATAAGCTAATTGGTCTGTATGAGGTAAGGTGATTAAGAGGACTGCTGATTTTTCGTATGACAATACTTGTCTATACTAGATGAGATTTCTTAAACTGTGAAGTTACATGACCAAGTCTTAAAACTGAATTTATAATAAACCTAAAAAATTATACCTTTTCTTGTCAGCTCTTTACGCATTTTCCCTGTTATTAAATCAAACCCCGGAGACTTTTTCGGATTAATGTTATCATTTATTGTTAACCAAACTTCATATAGAGTGAAATTTTGTATCGGGAAGTCTAGTTGCATTGGAGAATCCAAATAACCTTTTATTTCCTCGCCATTGTTAACCACTGCATAGTTTGCTTTAAAAACATCGAAGAAATACCAGGCAAATGCTTCCATTCTTCACTTTGACTTTCTGCCCAGGCTGCACTGGATTTCAAAATTGGCTCTATCCAAACAATTGGCTGTTTCATCCTTTTCGTCACTTTCCAGAGTGCATAATCTGTGTTCCCTCGAGGTGTCAGAGACTGAGTATAATATTCAAACCACTGATTCTTCCAAGTATACAGCGATCTTTTCAAATTTCATGTGACTCTATTGAAATTTGTTTCGTCATTTGGATTTCTGCTATTTTGCCGGATTCTTCTTAACCACCTTTTTTCTCCAACTTTTCTTTATGTGGTAATGTTCATTTTCGTCAGTACTTTGAGGTGGTTGAAAGGGCGTAGACGTTTTGGTCGCATTTTGTAGACAGTCATTAAAATAGTCAACAGCACTTGTATTCGTGAAACTTTAAAGTGGCACACTTAGTTTTAGATTTTCATTAATATTTGTTCTAAACATGGTCTAATCGGTATTTTTGTTATATAACATTTTCCTATGTGGATTGAGAAACACTTGGCGGCTAACAAACATGACACATGAATGACTAGACGGTAAATCAAGGCAAGATTTGACTTATATCATAAAAATTCCGGTTGACAATTTTAAAAATGGAAAAAGTCAAAAAAGTCTGGGATTTTACGCATGTTGGCTGGCCAATAAGTCGGTTCACCCGTCGAAAGATGATTAAATTGATTACTATTTAAGATTCTGATTAGTTGACGACCTCTAGGTATGGCCAATCGAGAGCCCCACTTATGATGCTTCGCATTGTAATCACCGCCAACAATAAATTTTTAACCAAGAGAATTAAAAATAATTCAAATTGATCCTGGGTAATAACATGCCTTGGTGAGCAATAAAATGCTGAAAGTGTATGAGGACCCAGCCAGTCTTCAACAACAAAACTTGAAGCGTGAAGATAATCAATCCTGTCTGAAGTATAGTAATTCATAAAGTATGATAGTATATTTTATCAATATGTTTCAATATATGGCACTACACCCATAAGCTGTATTATCATGATGAATTAAAAAATTGTACGACGACAAAAATCATTAGAGGTTTTTTATCGTTTTAGCGAATTTCCCTATAGGGAATACGCTATTACGGTAGTAGTCACGGTAAGACCTAAGCCCGGGACCATGATACTTTTTTGTTTTGAGGTCCCTAGAAGCCAAAAACACCGTTCGTTCAAATTGATATATATGTATATATATATATATATATATGTGTGTGTGTGTCCGTGAACACGATAACTTTTGAACGGAACCTCCGATTTTGATGAAATTTGGTACAGGGGTGTAAGCCAGTGTCTACTAGGTTGAGTTCGTGAACCAGAATGATCGGACCATGGGAACGGGTTTTATGGGGTTTCAAAAGGGTTAAAAATGGGTTTTTGGCTTTTTTTACTTTTATTTAGAAAATTCAACAATTTTAACTTAAACCATTTAAAAGAGCTTAAAAAAACAAACAATCTAGTATTTTGAATTTTTTACCTAGCTTAAATGGTTATGGAGAAAATCGAAAAGTATGTTTTCCATGTTATTCTTATGGGAAATTAACAAAACCTTCTATCTTGCTTATTTATTGAAATATCTTGATAAAATTTGGTATGTACCTTCATTATTAAGCGTTTAACTTAAATTTGCTAAGAAAACCCATATGGCGGCAAACCTAGGTACTCACCCCTATAGGGTTTATGGGGAAAATAAAAAGAACACCATAGCCTTATGAAATTTGGTATGCACAATCACTAGGTAGGGTTTAATTTATATTTACCAACAAAACCCATATGGCGGCAAACCTACATACTCTCATCCCCATGAATTTTATGGGGAAATAGAAAATATACCAAAATTCAATTGGAAATTCGCTGAGTACGCAGGTCTGCTGCGATGGGAGTATTATTTGTTTCAACAAGCAATACAATCAAATTATTGTACAATGGAATAAGTTATTGTAAGAAGCACAAACAGCAGCACTGGTGGGGTGAATTCTTGAAAAGTTTTTCCGGTCTAGTCTTGAAAACTACTATTTTCCGGCCTAGTCCCGAAAACAATTGTTTACCATCATGTTTATATTCAGGTTGGAATAATAAAACCTCTTCTAACACTATTCGATATATTTACACTTATACTGCAATTGTATACAATACGCTAAATATATATAAAAGATCTATTCATGACATTGCCTCCTGGATTGAGTTCAGACGTATTAAAAAAATAAGGTTACAATACCTTGTGCCGTCGTCAATCCCTCATTTAGATGACCAGTTTCGGAGCATTTGCTCCATTATCAAATCTTCATACAGTCACAGTTAGTTAAAATAGTTCAAACACAAAGTCGTTGTCAAAATTTAAAATAACATAACACAGACACGAACATTTAACACACATTACGAAACGAGAATTAAATAAAATTATTCCTAAACACGTGGCCGGCCTCCACTCATGATATTATGAATGATTCATGAGTCATCAGTCGGATCTTGTGTGCGCGGCCGGCCACGTGTTTAGGAATAATTTTATTTAATTCTCGTTTCGTAATGTGTGTTAAATGTTCGTGTCTGTGTTATGTTATTTTAAATTTTGACAACGACTTTGTGTTCGAACTATTTTAACTGTAACCTTATTTTTAAATATATAAAAGATCTTATAATGACGATCGATTTCGACCAGTCACACCGGTCATCATCAGGCCCAATCCGAGACAACTACTTTTCAGTGCATATTGTTGTATTTAATGTAAATTACATCACTGTGTGAATACCTGATTTAATGTTTCAACTCTTATAAGAACTAAAATACGAGGTTTACAAGAGTATGTTGTGGTATTACGTTTGTTGACAAAATCTTCTTCAATTAATCCCACAAATATACTATCGCTACACAATATATGCTAATATATTTTCCATGATATTATGCCTAACACAGTTTCGAAGGAATGAAGATAGTTTTGTGTTAAGATCCATTCCAATGCAGCACGCTCCGTTTCCACAGTTCGCTTCACTGTTATGTTCTATTAGTTTTCAGCAACTTCCAAACACAATCACGTAGACTGTTGTAAAAAAATAGATATAAGTGTAGTAAAAAATAGTTTCATATAAGTTTAATGCACTTATTTCATAAAAATTTTGTTTTTTGGCCATAGCGTTAATTTTTATAATGTAGTTTATTATAAATTCTTCTTCTTGGTAAATGCCAACGCTGTTCAAAGAAAGTAAAGTAAACTTTTCATCCAAGCCACACTCCCGGAAACTGATTATCCAACGTTTATTCCATTGCAGGTAATTTGTCAGGTATACATTTGTTTTCCTGCACAGGTACTCAAATAAATAATGTCTACTACAGTGTCATAAAATCAGTCCTTTTAAATTTCCCTTTACTGTCGATAAATGAATACGAAGTTTGGCAGTTTTTTCCAGCTAACTCATGTTATGAAAAGTATAATCTCAATCCGGAAGAGATGAAAACAATCAATTAGGACGATGCGTTTTTAACGATATAGAGTTCTAAATTGGAAACCCATCGCTCCGAATACCAAATCATTCATCCATATGACAACCAACACGATCACCTCTGAGTTATTAAAGTGTCTCTCAATATTGTTGATACATATACGGTTTTTTTTTATTTTTTAAAGTCATGTATGTTATAAAAAAAAGTAAATTCGATGTCGGAATAAAAAAAAAAAACTTGCAATGAAATTTTTTCTAAAAAGGGATTCATTTTCAACATTGTTCAGTTTGCACAAAATAAGAATTAGTAAAGCAGGGATTTCCAATCATTCGTGGTGCTAAATTTCAACAAATAACTCAACGCTTTCGTGCGGTTATGTGTGGACGAAGATTTAAACAATGACATCTTTCGAGAGGCAAATATAAAAATTAAGATCTTTACTTCCTTCGTCCAACTGCACAGGTTAAAAACATTTAACATTTTTGTACACCATATGATCATAGATTATTTTATTAATGGAATGATCTTTGTCACCCTCTATTCAATGTGGTTCACCCCATTAGATTTTAAAATTTCCGTATATTTTAAAACAAGAAAAAATTTTGCACGTTTGCATATGATTTATTTCATTAGAACAAACAGCTTTCCTTTTTTTAATTATGGCCTTATTAAGGAAATGTTAAAAGGTAATTTAAATTATTTAATGATATTAAAATGTAGTTAATATTGTTAAGTGGAAAGAAATATAGTAAGATGCACGAAAATAGTCCGATGGAAATCTTAACAGCTGTGTCCCCCTCACCCCGTCTCGCCCTGCAATGTTGTCATTTGTGGTTATGTTTACCATGTGTAATGCAGTACAAAAATGTGCTTCGGAATAAATTTGGCAACAATGTATCGCCTCTCACCGGACTATTTTCGTGAATCCTACTATAGTCTATACATATTTAAAATGCGACATGTTTTTTGTACAATGGACTCCTCCCACAGTTTTCAACCAATTTTAATAATTTTTTTGCATGGATAGGTAGCTTGGCGTGAAGTTGTTTCTAAAATAAACTGGTAAAGATTCATTAAAAAGGAAGGGCCCAGCAAGCCCTTAAAGTTGGTAATCTCCCCATTTGATTAACACTGGTAAGGAAATTGATTGATTTTCAAGTTAACAGCTGTAAATAGTAAACACCGGACATCAGCGAAATTAATATCTCACTTTTCACACGAAAGAGGTTGTGTTAATCCAATGTGTGTAATGGGCCTACGTAACCTATTATTTAGTTTTCGTAGGCTCCCAGTGTACCTGGTTAACGAACGGCTTTAATTATGCATGCAGAAAATATTTAGTTGTGAGTATTTCACAAATTGTTGAATTCACGGTCTCAAATTGGAGGTTTTTGCCAAAGGGACCTGGGCAAAATAATTGCATATCCAAAAATCTATGAGGAAATGATAAATAGCGTCAAACCTCCTTTAGAAGAAAGCAGGGGAATAAAGCACATCACATTAAGATCACAATGTCTGTTTCGGCTTGAATTTAAAACGATAACTGCATATTACGCCAATGAGTGAAGACTATATTTTTATTAATTATAAAATGTCGTTACTATTTTAAATTTTGGTGTCACTATTGAAAATAAAACCTGCTAGAGGCGATACTGCTTGATCAACTTATAATTTATTCATTAATAACGCCTATATTTATGATTAGCCAATGAGAAAAATTGATCAGCTTTAATCTTCCATTGCGTAAATGGTACTAAACTGTATTGAAAGAAGTTTAAATGTGACATAAGGGTGCTGGTTGCCGGAGACGTTATCTATGTCATTGCCAATATAAGTGTTATATTAATCAATTATTCTTACTCAATTATGATGCGATGATTGTCACTTTTTAAAACTTATGTTTTCACTTCGAGATTCGGAGGTAAGAGGTTGAGACGAGGTATTTTACAAAATGATAAATTGAAATTAAAATTATTTTATGGAATTAATAGAAACATGGCCTTTTAGCTAGCGTCTAATTCTTAATATTTGATTAATTTGTAAAGACGGCTAACTAGGGGCGTCATCCCGTAAGCCACATCCCGTAAGGTATATCCCTTTTTTTAAACTTTATCCTTCAAGGATGAGGTGGTGGAGTGGTTTTGTTTATCCTTGATAATATCCCATAGGCTAAAGCGTTCCTTTTTTTTACTGTTGCATACCAGCTGCTAATTTCACATCACAACATATTGCGTACAACATCAGTTTTACAATATTGATGGTAACATTAGCTTTTTAATCAGTTTACTTTAGAACTGTTACTTCTTAACAATGAAAAGTTTGGCCATTAACTATATACGAGTACACTAACGTGAATAGACTTCTCATAGCCAGGCGTGTTTGAAACCAATATACGGTTAGTGTACATAGTCAATGGTTTAGCTTAAAAATATAAAAGCTGACTAGGAGTCATTGAAAGGCATCATAAGTTAAAACGGTTATTTAAGGAAATGTGGTATTAAAACATGTTTGTCACAAATTTGATTTTTTTGTTTACATTTTAAATCTCTCCCAACACCGCAATTTTCTCGAAAAGGACAAAAAAAAAATTCCTATATTAAGCTATTCAAAATACCAAGGTAATTATCAGCATATCACGGGATTTGTACAGTCTGCCGATATGCAATAGCTGCAAAATTAATAATGTAGAGGTAGTATATAGGCTATAAATTCGTCAGTATACGAACGATGTTTGGAATCGCCGTGTAGATAAACAAATTGTTTAAAGTGTATAAGAAATTTACATTCCCCACTTATTATTTATTACTTTTGAAAAATAAATAAATATCCTTTCGCTTATGATAGTAACACAGTGTGTATTTTGAATTTATCAGACAATTTTTGTTATGTCACGGGGACTGCCCACCAGCAATCAGAAGAAATTTTTAATGGTCAAATTTTTAAAGGTCTAATTTAACAGAGTACAGTCCGAAAATAGAATTCAAATAGATGGCTGAGACGGAAAAGTAAGCAAACAATCTTTACATTAAAATCCTATAGATAAAACTTCAAAAATTCTTTAACACTCTCAATACTCAACTTTGTTATGGCGGGTATGTGAATTATTACTCCTATTGAAAAGACGTTTAAAATAGTGGATAATTTTACAAAGGTTAACTAATTTTTATTTCAAACATCTAACATCCTCCAAGCGACGACACCCACTATGGACGTGCAGGGGTGCCCACGGGGATTTGATAGCGCGGTTTGCGCTATGGGGCCAAAATTTGGGGGGGGGGATTTTTGTGATTTAGCGGGGTTTTTTTGGATTTGGGGGGATTTTTGTGATTTATCGGGGATTTTCGGATTTGGGGGAATGAAGATAAATAGTATTCCAAAATTTTTATAACTGAACAAGAGTGTGTTAGCTTGGAATTGAATTTAAAACTAAGGAATATTAAGTACATTAAAAGGTAGTCTACTCTTGGTTAAAACTGTTATAGTTATTTACCCTAACCCTACAACCATTTTTACTGTCCAATCTTGCGTGGTGTATGAGATGGCAAACAATGGGCTTGTTCACCATCATCCACCGCAAACTGGTTTCTTTACATTTTTGCCTACGTTATTTGTGTAATTTGTCACGTGATGGGCGAAAACAAAAACAAATCTTTTTGCGGTGGATGGTCGTGAACGAGCCCACTGAAAAGCAGTCTGCAATTGCTACGATCATTACACTCTGATCTGTCAGTAAACAAGCAACCTCGGTGACAGATTCAAACTAGCATTCGAGATCTTATTTTATAAAATGTTAACCGAGAGATATTTTGTTATTGAGGGGGAGGGGTTTAACCATTTACGAATGTAATAGTTATTAGTTTAACTCAATTCTGTATTCTAATGTGGCTTGCCACTCTTTAAGAATAAACTAGTTTTATTTTTAGGTTAGTTTATTATACTTTCTATTTTAATCTAGAGTACCTTTCTAAATTAAAGAGAATTCTAATAACAGACAATCTTTTATGTATTTCATTTAAACAAATAAGTTATACAAGTAACTTATAAGAAGAACTTTATTTTACTACGGTTGTTATTCTTTTCTATATGAGAGTCCTGAACAGACGTTTAGCCATGCACTTTTTAGATGACGACAAATCACAGACAGACAGAAAACCAAGCCAAATAAAGGACCATATATGTTATAACTCGCCTACGGCTCGATGGGGGCTCCGCCCCCATGCCCCCTTTGGGGGTTGCCCCGAATTCGTTAATTGTTCTAAGTCTTAAGAACTGAACAGGCTAGTTGAGGCCTCCACCCCAACTCTATACTTATCTTTTCTGACTTTTTTTAATAGTTCAGGAAATCTTAAGCATTTAAGATATTCTCTTGATATTTAAAGTTCTAATAATTTATACTTTTGTTTTATATTTTATAAAAAATGATCAGGGTGTGTTTGTGGAGCTAAATTTCAGTCATCCAAGTGTCATAACAGTAAATAAAAAAATATTAAAATAACTCAAATTTTGTGAAAGAATTTTGAAAATACGCCTTTTTTGGGGTGAAGAGAGTGAAATGCTACAAAATCTTAAGGGCCGAACTTAAAAAGCATCTAAAAATATAATGCTGCCAAAACATACATCGTTATGGCTGTATCTTTACCGGGTTTAACAAAATCACAGAAAACTGTACATAAAAAAGGTTAATAATTTAGTGTTTTCATAGTATTTTTACTAATCTTGGATTGAAATCGGCCAATGGCTGCTTCTATAGAAAGAACTAGATATATTCACAGTTTATACAAAATTTGAGGCATGTATGTGTCATAAAAGTAAACGATAAATATTGAAATAGAGCTATTTTGGTGAAAGAATTTCGATATTGTGAAAGTACGCCAATATTTACGGGTGAAGGGGGTGAGATGCGGCAAAACTGCATTGGACTGAAATTGTAGAACGTTTACAATAGAATGTAATACTAGCAAAACAAATATCAATATGGCAGTGTATTTGGCAGAATAAAGTAATTTACAAACACTTTACACGAAAACATGTTAAGAATTTTGGGTTTTTCAAGGTTTTTTGACTTAATTATAATTTAAATTGGTTAATGGCTGCCACAAAGGTAAGATCTAGTTGATACCATAATATGTACTAAAGTTCAAGCATCCGTGTGCCATATTAGTTAATAAAAATTTTAAAATAGCGAGATTTTTGTGAAAAAATTTGGAAATTTTGAAAGTAAGCCCTTTTTTAAGGGTGAAGGGAGTGAGATACGGAAAAATTCACAGGACTAAACTTGTAGAGCGTCTAATTCCTGACCACGAATTATCCCTCAGATTCGAGATAGAACCTCTCGTTCAAAAGTTACAGAGTATTTAGAAAATGCCTTACATAGTGTAGATTTTACCATACAAAATTTTAGGGGTTTAAAATTTGAAAACTCTATGTTTTGCGATTTCCCCTTTGTATTAACCATACTAACTACGTGTGTACGAAAGCTAATACGTGTCTAGCTCATCCGGACCAAAAATTACGATTTCTCTATTGTTCCAGAACCGGCAAAATCCCACTACTTATGTTAAAAAATCCGGAAAAAGTGAAAAATGTATTTTGTGAGTAAACGAGAGGAGATACGGTGATATATGTAAAGATAAAATTTTTAGATATTTAAAAGATCTATCAAAATTGTTATGTAAAAGTTTTTGTAGAACAAACCGTTTAGCCACTAGAGCCCAAAAACCAAAAACGGGGTTTCATTAAAAACGCTCTGGAGGCTTAACGGTGCGAGATGTGATAAAAAGTCACAGGACCAAAGTTGTAGATAATCAAATTCCCTATCGTAGTATTGTTCTCAAATTTTAGATAGGACGAAGCGTTTGGCCGCTAGAGCCAAAAAACTAAAATTACAATTTCGGAAGTCCGCTATTTTGAATTTTTTTTAGTAGGTTAAAACTACAAATTTGCAAGTTTAAGATTTTATCCTTAGTATTGACCATTCAGGCTAGACGTATGCCAAATTTCAAGTCTCTAGCTTAAATAGTTATGTCAGAACTTCGTATCCCATATAAGTGAGTGAGTCAGTTACACATGGGGCTGTATATATTATGGACTCGCCTACGGCTCGATGGGGGCTCCGCCCCCATGCCCCCTTAGGGGTGTCCCTAAATTCGTAAATTAATAAAAAGTCAAGTATGAAATTGGTTAGTTCCACGGAAGAACTGAACAGCCAAGACAGTAACAAAACAATTCTGTAACAACAAGCTGTATATATACAGCCCCATGTGGAACTCACTCACTCATCCATACAAATTATAGACCACTTCCGAGTGAGCTGGAAACGTGATTTTTGGCATGCGGGTGGTTGAGGGTCTGATACCCCCGAGAAAAGTATGAAAACCGACAATTTTTCATTTCAACCCCCCCCAAAAAATAACGAAGGGTGGAAACCGGTAAACCGGAAATGTAAGGTTTTACTATTTTCGCTGTAACTTTTGAACGAGAGGTCCTATCTTGAATCTGAGCGAAAATCGTTAGTTGGGAATTAAACGCTCTACAAGTTAGGTCCTGTGACATTTTACCGTATCTCATCCCCTTCACCCTTAAAAAGCGGCGTACTTCCAAAATTTCAAAATTCATCAACAAAAATTGCACTATTTTAATATTTTTCCCTTACTATTATGGCACATCGATGAGTGAAATTTTGTTCATATTTTTCCCTAATATAGATCTAACTACAGTAGCATTCATTGAACAATTTAAACCTAACTTTTGTCAAAAAAAATCGTAAACAAACGAAATCCCTAACATTTTTTCATGTATAGTGTTTGTAATTTACTTTTACCTGGTAAATATACTGTTATATCGATACATGTTTTAGCAATATTGTATTCTATTTTAGATGCTCTACAAGATTGGTTCTATGACATTTTACCGTATTTCATCCCCTTCACCCTTAAAAAGCGGCGTATTTCCAAAACTTCAAAACTTGTCAAAATATTGCACTATTTTAATATTTTTAATTTACTATTATATGGCACATCGATGCGTAAAATTTTGTACATATTATGCCCTAATATAGGTCTAACAATAGTAGCATTCATTAGCCAATTCCAACCTAAGTTTAGTCCAAAAATCGTAAAACTCGAAATCCTTTACATTTTTCATTTATACTGTTTGTAATTAATTTACTTTTACCTGCTAAATATACTCCTATATCGATTTATGTTTTTCCAGTATTGTATTCTATTTCAGATTCTCTACAAGTTTGGTCCTATGACACTTTACCCTATCTCATCTCCTTCACCTTTAAAAAGCGGCATATTTCCAAAATTTCAAAACTCGTAAACAAATTTGCACTATGTTAATACTTTTCATTTACTATTATGGCACATTGATGAGTGAAATTTTGCACATGTTATGCCCTAATATAGGTCTAACTATAGTAGTATTCATTGGCCGATTTCAATCTAAGTTTAGTCCTAAATGTTCGTACAACACAAAATTCTTTAAAAAATGTCAAGTATACTGTTCATAAATTGATATAATCTGGCAAATGTACTGCAAAATTGATATTTTTTGCCAGTATTATATTTTATTTCAGACGCTCTACAAGTTCAATGGTATGCAATTTTGCCGTATCTCACCCCCTTCACCCTTAAAAAGGAGTGTACTTTCAGAATTTCTAAAATTTTTCTCAAAAATTGTGCTATTTTGATATTTTTATTTACCATTATGTGATATGTATGCATGAACTTCTATTTATTTTATGACCTCAACAGGTTCTATCTGTTAAAAAAAGCTTTTTGCCAATTTCAATCGAATTTTAGCCCAAAAAAATTGTAAAAACACAAAATTCTCAACATTTTTCATGTTAAGTGTTCGTAATTCACTTAAACTTGGTAAATATACTGCTATATTGATATATGTTTCGCCATTACTATATTCTATTATAGACGCTCTACAAGTTTGGTCCTATGACATTTTGGAGTATCTCGCCCCCTTCACCCTTAAAAAGGGGTTGTAATTTCAAACTTATACATTCTTCCACAAACAATTCGCTATTTTAATGTTTTTTATTTACTATTATGGCGCACAGATGCCTCAAACTTAGTAAATATTATTGACCCAACTAGTTCTTACTATTTAAGAAGCCATTGATCAATTTCAATCAAATTTAAGACCAAAACAATTAAAAAACACGAAATTATTGACTTTTTCCATGTAAAGTGTTTGTAAATTACTTTATACTGAAAATTTTACTGCCATATTGATTTATATTTTGCGAATAATTTGTTCTATTTTAGACGCTCTACAAGTTCGGTCCTTTGCGATTTGGCAGTATCTCACCCACTTCACCCTTGAAAAGGAGCGTACTTTCACGATATTGAAAGTCTTTCACAACGATTGCTCTATTTCAACATTTGTTACTTGACTATTCGTTGTTTCCACGTATTTTTTTAACTTCCTCTAAACTACTAACGGCGATTTCCTTTCGGCATCGATTCGTTATCGTCTACTAACACTTCGGGGGAACCATTATAGGGGGCATGGGAGCGGAGCCCCCATCGAGCCGTAGGTTAGTGTACATAGTCAATGGTTTAGCTTAAAAATATAAAAGCTGACTAGGAGTCATTGAAAGGCATCATAAGTTAAAACGGTTATTTAAGGAAATGTGGTATTAAAACATGTTTGTCACAAATTTGATTTTTTTGTTTACATTTTAAATCTCTCCCAACACCGCAATTTTCTCGAAAAGGACAAAAAAAAATTCCTATATTAAGCTATTCAAAATACCAAGGTAATTATCAGCATATCACGGGATTTGTACAGTCTGCCGATATGTAATAGCTGCAAAATTAATAATGTAGAGGTAGTATATAGGCTATAAATTCGTCAGTATACGAACGATGTTTGGAATCGCCGTGTAGATAAACAAATTGTTTAAAGTGTATAAGAAATTTACATTCCCCACTTATTATTTATTACTTTTGAAAAATAAATAAATATCCTTTCGCTTATGATAGTAACACAGTGTGTATTTTGAATTTATCAGACAATTTTTGTTATGTCACGGGGACTGCCCACCAGCAATCAGAAGAAATTTTTAATGGTCAAATTTTTAAAGGTCTAATTTAACAGAGTACAGTCCGAAAATAGAATTCAAATAGATGGCTGAGACGGAAAAGTAAGCAAACAATCTTTACATTAAAATCCTATAGATAAAACTTCAAAAATTCTTTAACACTCTCAATACTCAACTTTGTTATGGCGGGTATGTGAATTATTACTCCTATTGAAAAGACGTTTAAAATAGTGGATAATTTTACAAAGGTTAACTAATTTTTATTTCAAACATCTAACATCCTCCAAGCGACGACACCCACTATGGACGTGCAGGGGTGCCCACGGGGATTTGATAGCTCGGTTTGCGCTATGGGGCCAAAATTTGGGGGGGGGGGATTTTTGTGATTTAGCGGGGTTTTTTTGGATTTGGGGGGATTTTTGTGATTTATCGGGGATTTTCGGATTTGGGGGAATGAAGATAAATAGTATTCCAAAATTTTTATAACTGAACAAGAGTGTGTTAGCTTGGAATTGAATTTAAAACTAAGGAATATTAAGTACATTAAAAGGTAGTCTACTCTTGGTTAAAACTGTTATAGTTATTTACCCTAACCCTACAACCATTTTTACTGTCCAATCTTGCGTGGTGTATGAGATGGCAAACAATGGGCTTGTTCACCATCATCCACCGCAAACTGGTTTCTTTACATTTTTGCCTACGTTATTTGTGTAATTTGTCACGTGATGGGCGAAAACAAAAACAAATCTTTTTGCGGTGGATGGTCGTGAACGAGCCCACTGAAAAGCAGTCTGCAATTGCTACGATCATTACACTCTGATCTGTCAGTAAACAAGCAACCTCGGTGACAGATTCAAACTAGCATTCGAGATCTTATTTTATAAAATGTTAACCGAGAGATATTTTGTTATTGAGGGGGAGGGGTTTAACCATTTACGAATGTAATAGTTATTAGTTTAACTCAATTCTGTATTCTAATGTGGCTTGCCACTCTTTAAGAATAAACTAGTTTTATTTTTAGGTTAGTTTATTATACTTTCTATTTTAATCTAGAGTACCTTTCTAAATTAAAGAGAATTCTAATAACAGACAATCTTTTATGTATTTCATTTAAACAAATAAGTTATACAAGTAACTTATAAGAAGAACTTTATTTTACTACGGTTGTTATTCTTTTCTATATGAGAGTCCTGAACAGACGTTTAGCCATGCACTTTTTAGATGACGACAAATCACAGACAGACAGAAAACCAAGCCAAATAAAGGACCATATATGTTATAACTCGCCTACGGCTCGATGGGGGCTCCGCCCCCATGCCCCCTTTGGGGGTTGCCCCGAATTCGTTAATTGTTCTAAGTCTTAAGAACTGAACAGGCTAGTTGAGGCCTCCACCCCAACTCTATACTTATCTTTTCTGACTTTTTTTAATAGTTCAGGAAATCTTAAGCATTTAAGATATTCTCTTGATATTTAAAGTTCTAATAATTTATACTTTTGTTTTATATTTTATAAAAAATGATCAGGGTGTGTTTGTGGAGCTAAATTTCAGTCATCCAAGTGTCATAACAGTAAATAAAAAAATATTAAAATAACTCAAATTTTGTGAAAGAATTTTGAAAATACGCCTTTTTTGGGGTGAAGAGAGTGAAATGCTACAAAATCTTAAGGGCCGAACTTAAAAAGCATCTAAAAATATAATGCTGCCAAAACATACATCGTTATGGCAGTATCTTTACCGGGTTTAACAAAATCACAGAAAACTGTACATAAAAAAGGTTAATAATTTAGTGTTTTCATAGTATTTTTACTAATCTTGGATTGAAATCGGCCAATGGCTGCTTCTATAGAAAGAACTAGATATATTCACAGTTTATACAAAATTTGAGGCATGTATGTGTCATAAAAGTAAACGATAAATATTGAAATAGAGCTATTTTGGTGAAAGAATTTCGATATTGTGAAAGTACGCCAATATTTACGGGTGAAGGGGGTGAGATGCGGCAAAACTGCATTGGACTGAAATTGTAGAACGTTTACAATAGAATGTAATACTAGCAAAACAAATATCAATATGGCAGTGTATTTGGCAGAATAAAGTAATTTACAAACACTTTACACGAAAACATGTTAAGAATTTTGGGTTTTTCAAGGTTTTTTGACTTAATTATAATTTAAATTGGTTAATGGCTGCCACAAAGGTAAGATCTAGTTGATACCATAATATGTACTAAAGTTCAAGCATCCGTGTGCCATATTAGTTAATAAAAATTTTAAAATAGCGAGATTTTTGTGAAAAAATTTGGAAATTTTGAAAGTAAGCCCTTTTTTAAGGGTGAAGGGAGTGAGATACGGAAAAATTCACAGGACTAAACTTGTAGAGCGTCTAATTCCTGACCACGAATTATCCCTCAGATTCGAGATAGAACCTCTCGTTCAAAAGTTACAGAGTATTTAGAAAATGCCTTACATAGTGTAGATTTTACCATACAAAATTTTAGGGGTTTAAAATTTGAAAACTCAATGTTTTGCGATTTCCCCTTTGTATTAACCATACTAACTACGTGTGTACGAAAGCTAATACGTGTCTAGCTCATCCGGACCAAAAATTACGATTTCTCTATTGTTCCAGAACCGGCAAAATCCCACTACTTATGTTAAAAAATCCGGAAAAAGTGAAAAATGTATTTTGTGAGTAAACGAGAGGAGATACGGTGATATATGTAAAGATAAAATTTTTAGATATTTAAAAGATCTATCAAAATTGTTATGTAAAAGTTTTTGTAGAACAAACCGTTTAGCCACTAGAGCCCAAAAACCAAAAACGGGGTTTCATTAAAAACGCTCTGGAGGCTTAACGGTGCGAGATGTGATAAAAAGTCACAGGACCAAAGTTGTAGATAATCAAATTCCCTATCGTAGTATTGTTCTCAAATTTTAGATAGGACGAAGCGTTTGGCCGCTAGAGCCAAAAAACTAAAATTACAATTTCGGAAGTCCGCTATTTTGAATTTTTTTTAGTAGGTTAAAACTACAAATTTGCAAGTTTAAGATTTTATCCTTAGTATTGACCATTCAGGCTAGACGTATGCCAAATTTCAAGTCTCTAGCTTAAATAGTTATGTCAGAACTTCGTATCCCATATAAGTGAGTGAGTCAGTTACACATGGGGCTGTATATATTATGGACTCGCCTACGGCTCGATGGGGGCTCCGCCCCCATGCCCCCTTAGGGGTGTCCCTAAATTCGTAAATTAATAAAAAGTCAAGTATGAAATTGGTTAGTTCCACGGAAGAACTGAACAGCCAAGACAGTAACAAAACCGTTTAATACACACAATTCACAATCGATAGTTAAAAAAGCTTTGAAAATCTCCTATGAATCGGTTTTAACAACTCTTTGTAGTTAAAATTTGTTAAAATATTTTTTTAGTGTGATATAATAATTATTTATTCTGGGTGTTATGCTGAATGGAGGGTCCACTCCCTAATTTGTTGCCCCAATTCCGTAATTTCTGTAAAAACTAGATGCAGTGAACGGGCTTGTTGAGGGTTATTAACTCCAATATGTTCGTTGAATTAGTTTGTAAATAAAAAAGTCGAGTGTTAAACAGGTTAGCTTTACCAAAGAAGTGCACAAACAAGACAGTAACAAAAGGCTAATGCACACTTCTCACAATCAATAATAATTAAAGCTTTGAAATTCGTCAAAAATTGTTGCAATAAATCAGTGAAAACAATAAAATAACATTAAAATGAAATAATATAAAATCTGATAAACGAGATAGAAATCACAAAAGACTCCAAAGTTTTAAAAAGATCCCCTAAAATCCGAGGAGGAATTTACTAAAAGTATGTTAATTAGTAACACCAGCCCCGACAATAGCTGAATTCATATTTTTAATTGTCTCTTAAAAGAAGGTAAGGTCCCCAATTTCAAGTTTTCGGTAACTATTCTGGTCCTGTAATAAATCTGTTTTGAGAGCTAATGTGTAGAGATACGGCAAAATGTTCTGAAAACTGTAAGCCATTAATAAAATAGTACCAGGGGGACCGAGCTTAAGCTCGGTAAAATTATTACTTTCGTTTCTCACACAAAGCTCGTTCGCTCCGCTCACTCGCCAGGCGGAAGGTTTGCTGCACATTGGTATGATTTTCCTAAAACCACAGGTTAAAGATGTAACACATTGGTTTATTTTATCTACAGTTATCAGCTGATTTTTGTTCAGTTAAAAAATTTCCATTAGGATAACATGGGATCTTTGAAGGGCTCTAGCGCGAAAACCGGATTTCAGTCATATTCAGCAACATTTTTCGATAGGATCAATCGTTTTGTCAATAGAGTGGAAAAACTGAAAACGCGATTGCACAAAAAATAGTCTAGAGATTTACGCAATTGGTGCGATGTACGACAAAAAGTCACAGGACCAAAATCGTAGTTCATCCAATTCAGTGCCGTAGTAGTCTCAAATCTATGAAAGGCCTAACCGTTTAGCCGCTAGAGTTGAAATATACTAAAATTACGATTTCTCTAGTTGGCCAAAAACCACTACTTATTTATCACAAAACTGGGAAAAAGTGAAAAATGTATTTTAAGAGTAAACGGAAAGAGATACGGCAAAGTATGTTAGAATCACAATTGTAGATATTAAAAAGATCTATAAAAGTTGTCATTTAAACATTTTTGTAGGACAAACCATTTAGTCGCTAGGGCCCTAAATCTAAATATAAATTTCACAAAAAACAGTATGGAGGGTTAACGGTGCGATGTACGACAAAAAGTCAAAGGACCAAAATTGTAGATCATCCAATTCCCTATCGTAATATGCTCTCATATTTCAGATAAGACTAACCGTTAGGCCACTAGAGCTGAAATACTAAAATTACGATTTTCTAGTGGACCAGAACCGGTGTTTTCCCACTACTAACGTTCACAAAATCCGGAAAAAGTGAAAAATGAATTTTGTGAGTAAACGAGTAAAGATAGGGCAAAATATATAATGGAAGACATTGTAGATATTAAAAAGATTTATCGAAATGAACCTTAAACATATTTTTACGACCATCGGTTTAGTCACTAGAGCCCGAAAACCGAAAACGGCATTTCATTAAAAACGCTCTGGAGGCTTAACGGTGCGAGATATGATAAAAAGTCAAAGGACCGAAATTGTAGAAAATTAAATTTCCTATCGTAGTATTGTTCTCAGATTTTAGATAGGACAAAGCGTTTGGCCGCTAGAGCCAAAAAAGTAAAATTACAATTTCGGAAATCCGCCATTTTGAATTCTTTTAGTAGGTTAAAACTAAAAATTTGCAAGTTTAAGATTTTACACTTAGCATTGACCGTTCAGGCTAGACGTATGCCAATTTTCAAGTCTCTAGCTTAAATAGTTACGTCAGAAATTCGTATCCCATATAAGTGAGTCAGTCAGTCAGTCAGTTACACATAGGGCTGTATAGTTTATTAGATTTATTACGACCTATATGCGTAGTTACCGTACGCACTACAGTGTAAAAATATGTAGACGGATTGATATTTTTTAACCTATTTTAAATGTAATCTACTATTGAACGAGGTTTTTTTACATGATACTCCCAAGATAGTGACACCTTAGGAGTCAGATTTGCGAATAGTTTCTTTTGTAGACCATATTGAAGGTCTCCATGGTAGATTAAAATGTTACAAATCTCATCATTACAAAATTGAGTTGAAAATATCAGATTTTAATCTTAACGTTACAATCACATAAAAAAAATTGAATGTTGTTAAATCCTATACAGCATCCTAATTAACATTTTGAGTTAAGGAAAATTTCTATAGGAGAATGAATAATTTTTGAATTCCGTACTTTGTGATATAAAGCTTACAGTTCCAATTTTTTATTTGTAAAATTTCTCAGTCTTTTCAGTACCTTAACATACTTCATTTCATCCTAGGGTCCCTACCCTTTTGTGTCCTGGTCAATTTGCTATACTCAATACTCCACCATTAAGGTTCCATAATTATCGCATTATTCAACTTTATAGTTTAAAAGTAAGTAAAAATGTAACTGTAACAATTTGAACTGAAAGAACTGAGGGAGGTTTAAAAGTCTGCAGTACCTCCGCTACTTCGGTATTGTGTCCCATAAGAACAACGTTAAATTCAAAACATTACTGTGAGTACGGGGGAGTGGGGGAGGTAAACTTTTTTGGGGGTTACTCACGCTACTGGACTTTAAGGGTGGGGGGGGATGGGCACCCCTGTGGACGTGTTAGAGAAATCGTCTTTGGCCTTTGTCACATCACACATCATTTTAAACGGCATTGCATTTTGGGCAATAATCCACAAAACTGAAGTCAAAAGGTTAAATATTAAGAAAGGTTTTGTATGCTTAAGTCTTACCCATAGGATTTTAATGGGAAGATACAATTTTAGACACTTTTATTCCGCACCTTAAGCCGTCAGATGCTAATGAAGGCAAACAGACGCCGTGTTTGAGATTGCCCACCCCTTGAGTCGAGTTGAGACGAACAGATCAGCAAATATTTAAACGACCTTAGATCAACAGCCCTCTGGTGCCTCTGGGATCAATACCAGTCGTTCATTGATAAGCTCAGTTTTATCTAGGTTTTATAGCTGGGTTAAGCAAGTAGTTATTTACGGAATGGAATATTAATTACTCTTACTTGGTTTTGTTTACGCCGTTAACCTAATTGAGCACAAAGCAAATTTAGGAAGGTGAATGTATTTAATATGGCTTGCATATAGTTTGTAGTAGATATTTTTCCTAATCGAATACCATTAATTCTATATAATTGGCTATCAAGCATATTGCTATGTATTGCCTACCGCAAACTAAAAGTACTATGTATTTATGACTGTGTGTCTAATACCAATGTTCCCTGACTCTTCTTTTATTTTATATTATATTTTAAATCAAATTGGTATAGAAACTTTTATTGAACTCCCATATAAAATTGTTTTCATTTGCACATAGAAATAAAACTTTTAAATTAAAGTGGATTGTGTTCTCATAGTTTCTGATCTTGTGTTTCTCATATTTTTGCACACTGCATTGTAATTAATAAATTCCGTGAATAATAAAAATTAATTAAAAAATTAAGATTATTAAGTTTTATTTTAAAACCATTGCACTTTGATAACTGTTGTCCTATTTTACTAATGATTATTTGGCAATTCTTTAACAAATAAGAAATGTAAATTCTTAAATTTTACTTGTATCAGAAAATATGTTATGCTTTTTTAACATCAAAAATAATTTGTTCATGCCCTAATAATAAGATTTTTATAAAAATTTTAATATAATCATTCATAGTCATTATTAGTAACTGTACGAAATACCATCCAGAAATTTATCATGAACGCTATTTATTCAAAATGAAGTCAGTATATGTTCAAAACATATAAGCTAAAGAAACTGTTAAGTTACAGTGCTGTAACATGCTTATCGAAGTGAATGTCAACTTTAATTGCATGATGTTTATCCATGTTGAAACAGAGACTTACATTTATTGGCTGCATCATCCCTATAGCAATCAGCTTTTTAAAATATTTATTCAAACTTTTTAAAACTATGTGAACATGGACTGAATCTTAATGATAGTTGTTTGCAATGAAACTATTTTAGCTACCAATTTCAAACTAATGTACAAAAATTGTTTACGTTAAGTGAAAGAGAAAAACTAAACCGCGGTACAGAATAATGTTTATGGCACTCGTTGGGAGCTACTTGTTATACCATACTCTGGGAACGACTTGTGTTTAAAGGTCGGTTGGACCCAGTGCATTATGTTTTGGCTCCCACTGGTAATGCGCTCTCTATAAATTAATGTTTGCCGATGCTATTGGTCACTTCACGGAGAAATATCTAAACCACTTAACTCCATTGTGTATAAGAGTTAAAAACAACATTCAGTTCATCGGTATTCTATAGGGTTCCGCATTTAAAATAATGTGTTTTTGTTAAACATTCAATGCACGAGTACTCCTTGTTAGGGATTAAAATGGCACATATTTTTTAATAGATTGGAAAACAAGGGTTTTATGGAATTAGCGTTTGTGAGTTTAAATGTTACAATAAATTATGAAACAATGGAACTACGGAAATGAAAGTGTTTCAAGGATTTTTGTAATAGTAGTTTCCATTACTAGTCTCGAAAGTGACTTATTGCGGGGAGAGATTACATTTAAGCGTGAGACGAGGCCGAATGTGGAAAAGGCTATCGAGCCCCGCAAAGGCACTTTTGAGACGAGTATTGAACATACTTGTTTATTACGATATCAAAATTGTAAACATCATGAATATTTTTGTTAATTGAACTTAGTATCCGCAGAAAAAAACCCGAATTCATAACGCTGAGTTTCCGTGCTTATGTCGAGGTACAGTCGCACTAAAACTCAGGGTTATGCAACAGCTGATCTGTCTGCACCGCAAAATCCCATAACGGTTACTTTCCGTGCACCACAACGTCTGATGAGATAAGACCTGTCCACCGAATCTGATATTCCAAATGCGCATAAGTAGTGTAAAAGTGGGGCTGCTGGGACGTGACGTCATCACGATGACGTCAGCAGTGATGACGTCATCAATGACGTCACGAATGACGTCACTAATGACGTCATATGATGTCACATGACGTCACACCTATGACGTCATCATGATGACGTCACTGACGTTAATTAGATCAAGGTCATGCAAGAATACAAAAAAATTTTTTTGCACTTTTGCGATTCCTCAAATTTTGCTGAGAAATTGAAATTTCTCGAGGAACCACAAAAGTGCAAAAAATATTATTTTTTTATTCCATAGCGATCAAACTCTTGACCTAATATATCAGTCAGGGGTCATTGACCCGTCCCAGCAGCCCCACTTGAAGAAAAAAAAAATAATTTTTTATATTTTACTTACCCACCGAGAGACTGAGAGCCGAAGAATAATTTCTTCAAACACCCGACATTGCGACAAACGACACGCGATCCGAACAGCACTGCGTCCGAAGACGTACTGACTTGGGCGCAGGGGGTTCCCCAGGTACCCGGCCCAGTGGTGGGGATAAGGAGGTGGTGGGGGTAAAGTGGTCAGAAGGAAGAAAAATTTATTTTTTTACAAACAACTCGTCCCAGCCGGTCCTTTACCGGACCTCCGTAACTCGGATTGGAAATATTTCCTGAGAAATATTTATTTTTTATTCTTTCTCAGGTGATCTTGGAACTTGTGAAATTTCAATCAAACCAAAAGTGAAAAAAAAATTTTTTTGTTATTTGAAACTTTGCCGAAAAATTAAGAAATGTTTGATATTTTGCTAAATATTTAAATTTAAACTCAATATAAGTAAATTGAGTGCAAAAAGTGAGATGTGCACACCACAAGAGTTGGACAGCAACTGAACAAGTCGCTCCGTGTATCTCAGGTACTCGGTAGAGTGGTGGGGATAAGGAGATGGTGGGGGGAAAATGGTCATATGAAATGAAAAAAAAAAATTTTTGCAAACTATACAACTGAGTTTGTTATTCAGCAATAGGCATAAGAAAAAAAAAATTTTTTATCCACATTGCTCAACATGTTCAAACGTGTTCAAGGTCAACCATTTTAAGTTTTTAAAAAAATGGTCTTTAAAATTTTATTTACAAAAATCCTCCTTCATCCCCATATGTGCTGTCCGGACTTGTGCTTGATGTTGTCGAAGAATTTTCTTCACAGCAACATGTTCCTTGTGTATTTTGGACTACCCCTTCTGCTTCATCCATACTGTCGTCGATGGTTGGACAGTCGTATTCCAATTCCATTTTAATTACCATCCCTGGATTTTGAAGTAGCCGCATGTGCAATTTTTCATAAATTTCTTTTAGGTATTGAAGGTTGTCAACAAGTAATTCCCACTTCATTGTGTTGTGTAACCTCTAGCGTAGCTGAGTTGGAAATGAAGCAAGTCTTGCTTGCAGGATTGGTATTTTGGAATTGAGGTGGTGGGGGTAATTGATACAACCAGACCGGTTGAGACATGTTCAAGGTCAACCATTTGGAGTTTTAAAAAAGAAAATTTTATTTACAGAGTAATGTTGAAAACTGGCAATTTGGCTGCTTTATCTGAACACTCGATGCATTTTAGGCAGTATACAACTGCGTATACCAAGTAGAAGAAGATTGCAATCAATAAGGCCAAGATTATGAAGAGATCTAATTTTAAAATTCTCTGAATTAGCATATGGTCCTTCCTGATCCGTCTTTCTTCCATCCTTCTTTCCATCATCTCCACTAGATCCACATGCTGGCATCTCCTCCTCCCCAGGCTTTCCGCTTCATCGGCCTCATATATTGGTGGTGGAACATCCATGTTTGCAGCTCAAAAGATGAAGATGTAATGAAACACATTGGTGCCGCATCTCAGGTCTCCAAGAGGAAAAGTGGTAGAGGAAAACCTTGAACATGTTAGAACATGTTCAAGGTCATCCAATTTGTGTTTAAAAAAAAATTCTATCTTGCTATAATACTGTAGCAAGATAGGTTTTTTTATTTTGTTTTTATTTTATCATTCCTTTATTACAATACAAAAATATGCATATTGAAGTACAATGAGGATACAAAATATAAATATTAGTCAGGAGAAATATTCCAAGTTTGGACTGGCTTGAGTCTTCATGGATGATCTGGAGGAGTAGGCTGAAGAAGTTGATGATGGTGACCTAGGCAGCTCGTCATCCCTGGGGACATGAGGGCATTTTGTGTTGCAAGCAAAAATTTGCATGTTCAATCGGTATCCCTGTTCGATTAGTGATTTAAATTCTTGAACAATTTCGTTTAATTCTTGCAGATTTCTTACAAATACTTCTTCATAATTTGCACATTTTACAGTCAGAGCCATCTTGATGTTTTCCGTATGATGTCCAAAGGCGGAATGAATATTAGCATGGTCGTTTGAAGGTAGTATGAAATAGTGGTGGGGGGAAGTTGTTTACATGCTGTCTGATGAGAGGTGGTTAAATTTTTGCCAACTAAACATATTGATTGAACAAATGGCGCAAAGTTCTTTAGGTGTATGGTAACTTAAAACTGGAGCCACATGACCATATTGTAAACATCCATCATCTTGTAGGAATTGTGCCGGGTTGGATACAGCGGCCCTTCCACAACTTCGACAAAATTTTGTACCATCACCAAACTTGTACCAACCAAAAGTGTTGTAACCTCTGTTGTCTAGCTTGTACTGTTTGATAAAAATTTTAATATGTTGAGGAGCGTTGGATCGTAAAGTATGGCTAAATAGCTGTTGATCTTCAATAATTTTTCTTACACAAAGCTCAAATAGGGTGCTCATCGTTTGACAGTTGCAATCAAACTGAACTTCTTTACAGTCTGTATGCTGGTAACCTGAAATGGTGGGGGAAAACACACACACACACACACACACACACACACACACACACACACACACACATATTGCTGTTTGAAAAAAAATTATGTTTAATTTGTGCAAAGGTCAAAGGTCAAGGTCACCCCAGAGCTTTAAAAAAAAAGGCAACATATCAATATGTGAAATTTTTTTTTTGTTTCACATATTGATATGTTGCCTTTTTTTGTGTTTTTTTTATCTTTATTTAAAACAGTAAAAACAAGATTACATGACAAAAATATATATAGTTAAAAAATACAAACAGATACAAGAAAGAAAAAATTATTTATTTTTTAACACTGCTGCTTGTCTGCGATGTGGATGGTAAGCTCGGTGGAGTTGCTGCCGCTGCATCCGTGGGACACCAAGTAGAGACATCCCGGTTGAATGGAGCGTAGATCTTCATTTTGTAGTAGGTGGACAAATCTCTTTGGAAGGTAAATTTGGAATTTTGCTTCATCCCCCGGAGTATATGGTGCTTCGCTGAGACTGCAGCAGATTGCTTCGCCGACAGTAGTTTCCATTTTCTTCAGTGCATGTATAATATAATGTTTTTCATCCTTGAGTTCAGAACATTTTTTTACCGGCAAAATTGTAGACTTGGAGTGGGCGTTGAATTGTTCCACCAAAGACTGCAGAAACTGGTTGGATGCCATGGTTGTTCTAGAGGTCCTCGCTGTCTTCTTGCTCTGAGATGTTGTCGTCTCGGAATCTCGAGTAATACTCGTGCCAGGTCTCGGTCTGCTCCTCGCTTTTATAATCGCCGTTACCCCCACCACCATCGCCGATTTCTCCATCTTGCAGGTAAGTCGCTAATTTTAAAGCGTTTTTTAACGCACAGTGCCTGTCCCTTTCATGTTCCACACTTTGTGTGCAAATACAAATGTTTTCAGCAATAAATTTAAAATTTTTATCTATTTGCACGTCTTTAACTGGAGTAGATGTAAATTGTTCTATCCATCTTTTCTTTTCAAGTCCTTTTGTGTAAATATTAGTAAATCTGTTTGAAAATTGATGCATAATATGATACAAGTCTGAATAACTGGTAAAACCGTCATACCAATCGATGTGATGAAAATATTTCCAAGTCCATCGGTTTGTTGTTGCGGCTTTGGTGGTTAGTGAAGAAAAAGAGCATGGTGGTTTAAATAAAAATGTGTAAGGAATATTTTTATCTAAATCGTAAAATACGAGTTCTTTAATTATAAACCGATCATCGTTACCACGAAAAGCTTGAAATTCAATAATACCCGGCTTGGACTTGATTTCTTTTTCCATGTCCATTTGAAAGGTCACCCGTCTATCCATCACGGTGTCAGAAGGTCAACTGTTTTCCACACCACGGTAGGCATTTATTTATGCCAGGCCGTACAGTTGAAGGCGCGTTGGTGTATATTTAACGTGGGCACCATCCCCGGTAGGCCTACACCCACAAAATTTTGAATTTTTTATTGAAAATTTGCCAATTTAAGTGTAAAGTGTTGTGAAAAATTTTAAAATTTTATTTAACTTTCCATCTGGTCATTTTTGTTGTAGTCATTGTCATCACTTTGATCCTTTTCATCACTGAAATGTGTTTCTTCATCCGATTTTACAAAATTATTTTTTTCTTGCACATATTGTTCCAATTGTCTCCACATTTGAACTTCATGAGGAATTCTGTTGAATATTGAAGTGTCCACAGGTCCATACAAAATTGGTGCATCCGGTTGTTTGTCCAAAGTGTCTGTTAAATAATCTTTAATAATTGAACTGGAGAATACTAGCTGTCTTAAATATCTTGTTATCGGTTCAGTTGCACATGTTAAAATAAAAAAATTCTTCTCTGTTCAGTTGAATTTTTATGTCATGTTTGGTCGTATCTCTGAATCTCATTTGATGTTCACCTCGGTGTTTAATAATATCAATTTCCAAGTCTGAATCTAATAGTCCTACTTTTGTTTTCCTGCCAAACATGTTGCTATTAAAATAACATTCCAACAAATGGAGGTGTTTCATAAAAGATTCCCAAGCGTTGGCTGTAAACAAAATCATTTTTGTTCCGTGGGTTAAAATTACTGTAGGTGAATAGTCGGTTGATTTCATAACTCCAATTAAAACACTTTTATCCAAACTTGAAGAGATTGGATAAAAAATTCTTAAAAATACTTCCATCAAAATATTTGGTGAAATATTTTCTTCCACATTTCTTTTCCTCTTGGACAAATATTTTTTCTTTTTACCTTTTTCTTCTTCTTCTTGATTTGTGACGTGTTGCTGTTCATTCATGTCCAAAAATTCTGAAATTTCCTTTTCTATATCGCATTCCGTTGTACCACTTGTAGAAGCCATATTGAAGATGATGCGACCCATACGACGTCAGGCAACAAACTGATTAGGAGCGGCCTGCACGCTCCGCTTTTATACTCGCGGAATGTAACAAAACCGGTTTTTTTATAATACATTTTTAACAATTCCAGTTAGAGGTGTGTATGTTACAATTTTATCATGTAGAATTAAACAGTATGCAGTTGTATTTGCAGGTATAGCTGCATTAAACTCCATTTCAATCTTTATGTCAACACTTGATGATTTTACTGATTCATTTTGTTTAGAACAATCAATTACAACTATTGTGTAACCATCTAAGTATTCTTCTGGTGATAGTAAAGGTGTATTTGTTTTACCGTAATATGAATTTTGGAATCTCGCATACATATCGTATAATATACTGTACTTTTTATTAGCGAATGACACATTTAAATTGTCGTAGGGGAAAAATTGTGAATTCAAATAAACTTTAATATTTTTTAAGTTGCAATGATCAAATTTGCCTGCATGTTTTGTGATGCTGTCTCTCCTATCTCTTTGTAAACCAAATATAATATACCTGGCTCGTTCTACGTAATTAGATGTTTTAACAGTCCAAGTGTGACGATCTGTAGTTGGCAAGCTTGGATGTTCATGGAATTCCCAACTTCTAAAAGGAATTACAATATCACGATCAGCCTTTAACTTCCTTAATAGTAGCATTCTATGTTCGTCAGCTAATTTAACATGTGGAACTCTCCATACAATTTTGTCTAATGTTAATTTCCATTCTAGGTTTGCATCCGTTGTACCATCTGGAGCTTTAATAATGTCTTTATCGTTAGAAGATCTCAACAAAACTAATTCTTGTTTAACATTTAATATTATTTTTCTATAATCTTCAGCAAATCCAAGCAACAAACGTAATGGAATATGAAAATCAAAATATCCCTTTGTATTCGGAGTGATTATGTCATGTTCAGGTAAAACCCATCCGGCCGGTTGAAGTAAATTGGTTTCATTAGGTGATATAGATGTTACCCCCTTTAAAGTTGTTGCAATACCTACTTTTTTAGTGGAATCAACTGTTACACCTGATATTTCATATCTAATTTCATCAAACAGGAAAGCCATAGGGTTATTTATAAATGGAACTGTTGTACCTACACTATTGTCCTTTTTTGTTACTTTTCCTTCGATATACAAGTAACTTTCACATGGTAGTGTGTAAATGTCTTGATGTTGTATAGGAATACGAATTTCATCGTTATTGTTCAATTTTGATGAAGTGTAAGGGTTGTGGGTGTGATATTCTTTTTCCCATAGTGTTTCGTCGAATGTCGGACCCTGCGCTATATCCAGTATATCCATAATCGGTTAATTTTAAACCAATCTTTTCTAAGAAACGAATGTTCTCGCGTGTTAACTCCTCCACAGCTGAAGAGCTACTAATGCGGTTTCCCGTAGGCTGTCCACTTTTAAATGATAAACCCATGATTTTTGTATTAAAGTGTCGATTTTAAATGTAATCTAACTGTAATTGGCTCTTCTCGGAAATCTATCAAGTTACCGTCTTGATCCAATACGTTCAACACGATGTCTGAAATGAAAGTGGTGTTCAACGGCAGATATACTAGGTTTTGTGGCTTTTCAACAATTTTAAATCCTGGAGGTACACTAGGGTAAAAAGTATGTATTATATGAGTATTTGCTCCATCTCTGTAAGCTCCCTGTATAATGTTACAAGTTATATCTATACTATTAACTTTTAGTATAGTTACAGTTTGTTTACCGGAATGTGTTTGATTTGGTTCTAAAATTGGGCTATCTTTGGGAAATCCTAACAATTCACCGATTGATTGTTCCTGAGTAAAATCTATATAATATTTGGAGTTAATTTCAGCTTTCTTTAGTATTGTTATTACCTTTTAATGTTATATTGTCTTTTCCCATTTTATTTTGCAAAAATTCATTAATATGATCAATTTCATAAGAACCTGTGGGTAAACTGCAAACTTCTAAGTCTGTAAACTTCCCACTGGCATCTTTTCCTTTATAATAATGCAATAAGTTATTTTTATCTTCCGTAACATTGGGAATAGAGTTGTAAGTTGTAAAATCTAACAGTGCCGCCTCCCAAAATCTTCCTTTTTGCAAGCGTAACGCTGGGAAAAGGATACTTCGTAAAGTGGACGATTTTCCTGTTAATGATACCGTATAGGAAGACATCTCAATTATGACTGATACTTTTAGCTAGGAATTCCAAACATAAATGGCCGCATATTAAAGTGTTATCAGGTTGTTCTCTTTTATAGTTGTAATATATGTTTTTAGCAGATTTAAAGTAATGCTCAAGCTCTTTAGGTGGTGGTAAATTGCCAAAACTATCAAAGTAATATATATTATCACCTAATTTCTTATAACAAACTCAATGAGTGCCAGGACCTTCAGAATTGTCTAAATTTACAATACCGGTTTCGTTTTTCCACATTTTAACTGGTAAAGCATCTTTCATAAAGACACCGCGAAAAAATGGTATTTTTAAACATGAAATGTATTTAAATAATTCGATATTTGTTAACGCTTTATGTGGTATTACTAATTGATTTCTTTTATTTAATATGCACGATACGGTCTTAGGTATAGACCTGCCCCGTTTTTTACCATTGACCATACTGTTGGTTTTTTGCTACCCTTTCTGGTGGAACGCCGTTTTCTTCTAATATTCCCTCCATGTTTTGTCTTTGCCGATCTCCTTTTCACTCTTCTTCTCCTTTTTCCACCTCCTACTGCTGTTTTAGCCTTCATACCTGCTGTTACCGCTAAAGCCGCTGCTTTTTCTGCAATACTAGCGTCACTAGACTTTACTCGTTGCCAAGCTATATCCGCGAGCTTTTTATCAGCTATTGATCTATTTTTTGTATCGCTAAATGTGGAATATGCTATATCGTGTTCTTTACAAGCCTGATCTAACTTATTAATGCCTGGATCGCCTCTTTCCAGTCGTTTTTTCAATTTAGTTCCTGGTCCGCAATACTGATAGCCTCCCGGTATGTGAAATTCGTATGGTAAAGCGTCTATTGCTCTATTTACGACAGATCCTACTGGAATTCGATTTAAAGCTTTACTTAACAGAGAAACTGCTGTGGACGTGATACCGCCTCCTTTCCGTATAGTGTCTCGATATGGACTGGTGTAATGAAATGCCATGATTGTCTTTTATATTCGAAAAGCGTAACCTATGTGTTACCTCTATGACAGGTTGCACATAAATGAAGTCATTTATTGAGTTATTTAATTAAATATCAATATCACCCCAATCTGATGATCTAAACTTTTGCGTTTTAGGGTTAATAAAGTATTTATTATAAATTTCTCGTTTAATATACTCACCTCTCATGGATTCATCATAAGTATTATGCCCCGATTTTCCTTGAAGAATATCTGGTGTAAAATGATTGTGTAAATCAAATATCGCATTACCTAAAACTTTTACAAGAAAATTAACAGTGACAGCATTATCTACATGTTCAGGGTCTTTAAGGTTTGTTATACGTTTATTATTACAATTATACACTTTACTATCATTTAATGATGTTGTAATGGTCTGTCCTACAGTTGCAGCATCATTTGGATCTCTTCCATTATGCAAGTTTTTTATTACTTTATTATTACATGTAAAAAATCTTAAAGAATCATCTGGATCTAGATGTACGGTTTGTGATAAAGCAGCTGCATCTCGAGCATTATAACCCAAACTCATATTTGATAACGGTTTACCCATGCAATCCCAAGCATTATTTTTGTATGTTAATAAATTAAATTTTTCATTACCTTGAACAAATTCATCCCCTTGCTTCGATACTACTTGATCTTGTTTTACAAAAGAGGTTGTTTCTTGTTTTAAGGTTTCCATCATTTGACCCACTGTTGCACCATCTGATGGTGCCGAACCATCTTTAACATTTGCTAAACAATTACCAAAACAATCTATAACCCCTACATCACGTATGATACAATGATCTTTAATATATTTTAGATTTACAGCATCGTTTTCAGTTTTCGGATAACCTATATCATTAATAACAAATTTATAAAAAGAAAATCCATCTTTTGTCTTTTCAGGTATCAAGGAATGTAAATAGCGTCTATTCACGCTGTCTTTTGCATCTTTAGGGTCATCTACGTTGGATATACGTTTATTGTTAGCACTATACGTTTTTCCATTGAATTTTAACGTATTTTTTAATTCAAATGACATATAACCTTTGTTTATTAAATCACCGTTTTCATTTGGTTTACCAACGTTGATAATTCTATGATTTTCTGCATCATATGTGTTATTGTGTAGTCTTAATGTTGGTGATAGCTTTTCCTTTACTATTTTTAAATTTACTGCATCGTTTTCGTCCGTGGGATCTTTTATGTTTTTTAACCTTTTATTACTAATATCATAATCTCCTTCAGGTGTTTGTGGTAAACCAGCACCTCTTTTTAAGTTATTCGCATAATATATTCCATCCGAGGAATACCGTCCGAACTTGTCGACACTCATGGTGCAACTGAATAGCATTTTAGGGAGTAACGAATTTTTATGAGATTACCCCGCGGTTTCTAAGTTCATCCACTAAAGCCACCCATTCGTTTTCCAATCCAGTATGACCCGCTTCTTTGGCTTCATGTATTAGTTTCATTCTATCCACCAATTTATTGATATTATTGTAATAAATTACGTTTGTATTGTATAGTTTCTTCATCAATCCTTTACCGGTGACTGATTTGCTTCTTTTTCTTGGTTCTGGGGAACTTAAATCAAAAGTGGATGCTACTAATCTTCTTTTTACAGGTTTTCTTCTTATAATCGGTATTAATTTGGAAACAAAATCTTTATATTTTACAGATTTATTTCTATATATGGGTGCTTCAGGTAAATAATTTCTTTTATATGCATTAGTTTGTTCCAAAATTTTGCTATACACTTCCAAATCATCATTTTTTACCAATGCTTTTAAAGGTTTATTTTCAAATAATAATTCAAATAGTCCCCTTGTTCCCTTATATATTTGATCACCTACGTGAATATTATCATGTTCATCGACATCTAATTTGCTATTACCAATCATTACACCTTCTTTGGACATTCTTGCTCCATAACTGTGGTATTTTTTAGTAGAATCAGTTCCAATTAACAGTTTTAACAAGTATTTTCTTCCTAAAGGTCCTTTTGTATGAATATTTTCACCCAATAAGCTTATGTTTGATGGTTCTCCTTCTGTTTTTTCTTCTTCACTCGCTATAGATACCACTTCTTCTTCACTACCAGCATATACATCTTATCTTTCTGCCGTTGTATCACTAAATATGGAGGCTTCCGGGTCCTCATCGCTAATATCTTCTGATATTACACTTTCCCTTTCATATTGTGTTATCGGAGCAATAATATCACCTTGAAAAGAAGGTTTAGTCAATTTTTTGTTCAATTGTTTCAAAGGCTCTGTAATAGGTTTAAAAGTAGATTCAAGAAATTTCTCCCTTTCGCTGATACCTAACTTTAACGCTCTGTTTTTAGCCCGAATAGAATCACTAAGTGATTTAATTTCCTTTACTAACTTTTCCTCGTTAACCATGTTTGTAGCAAGACGTGCTGTACAAGAATGATTGTGTGATATAGTGGTTAGTGAATTAATATAAATTTATCGAAACCTATCCTGTATCGGCCGTTATTTAGTGGTTGTTCCTTCATAATTGTCAAAAATCCATAATTTTCAGCCCAAGCCTTACCACATATGTCTTTAAACCGTTCATATGACATATCCGCATTGACATGATCGTAATATATGTGTTTTAAGTTAGTTTCATCCTGTTTGAATACAATTAACACATTTGCGTTGTCTCTTATCAGTTGTTTTGGTATTTTACTATAAGTCTGGCCTATGTAAATGCTATCTATATTGTTATGTCGCCCCATAGCAAAATAACTCCTGATAGTGTTTTGGTTTTCACAGGATACATCATCAAATATAAAAACTGAAAATGGTTTAGCTTCATGCGGTTGCATTACACTTTCACTTGCATCAAACTTGTAATATTTCACTTCTGGAACATTATTAAATATTTTTTCTAATAATTGGTATTTGGGTTGTTGTAATGATTTAGAAAAGACATACAAGTTATTGAAACGCAATCCTTTTGGGTTTGTAATCAAATTGAATACCACATTTGTTTTATCACAATTGGATGAACCGGTTACAAGACAACGCACCGTGTTTGGTAACAAAACACCATGTTTGCCACTGTTCAATTCTGAATTGTCCACCGTGAGTTCATCAATATTATTAATAGGAAAACTATCCTTTTGCGGTATTATCTCCATCCTTTGTAAAGGTTCAACCTAAAATGATGCTCCATCATTATATGAGATCCTTTTTAGGTATCCAAGAATCTTCACTCTTATTAAATCCTAACCATCGCACTTTTACTTTATCTTTTTTTCGTTGCAACACCTTTTCAACGAGATACACATCACCTACTGTGGATTTTAACATTTCATGTCCATAAAACCCTCCTTCGAGCAATTGTCCTTTATTATCTTTTAAAATGTAAGTTTCCGGTACTGTAGGTTGCACCTTAAATACGGTAAAAACTTCATTTGTCCAATTTGGCAGATATCTTTTACTGAATACACCTTTGTATTTGCTTATTCGCACTTTATCACCAACATTAAACGTTTTAGGCTTTAGTTTTTCAACTTTTGGTTTAGTATTCATTTTTATACGTTTTAATACGAGTTTTTCATTTTTGCTAGTCACTTGGCTCGGTTTCATACCAATTGTTCTATGGAACTTGTTATTGTAATCTTTTATTAGTTTTGGTAACATATCATGCGATCCTCTGTTTGAAAACATCTTGTACATTGCACTTTTTAAAGTTCGATTGAATCTTTCTATGATTGATGCTTTTACCTCTGAATTAGTCGAATAATGGTTTATGTCGTGTTTTTTCATTAAATTTGAAAATTCTTTATTGAAATATTCTTTACCATCATCGGTTTGTAAATGTTTTATGGTATTTTTGTCTCTATGTATCGCAGTTTCCATGGCTTTTGTTACACTCTTGCCGGTTTTATCTTTTAGCGGTAAAGCATCTGCCATTTTTGTAAAACAATTGATAATAGTCAATATATATTTAAATCCTTTATTTTGTTTACTATAAGGAATCATTTCTATTAAGTCCGCTTGATATAAGTCGTTTATTCCTTTTATAACGGTATTTCTACGGGGAAATTTTCTTCTAGCAGGTTTATGAAGTTCATTAACAATTTTTTGTTTTAAATCCATTTTTTAATCCTTCCGTTATTACGGTTGAAATAGAAATGAACTTTATGTATGTATTAAACCCTATTTAAGTCTGTTAAGGTATTCTAAATTGGTAAAAAATACTATTTAAATATATTTCCTTAACCCTCAAGGACATGGTTTGGGAAATGTCCGAGTAATGGTTTTTTATTACATTACCCCCAGGTTAAGGTATTATATAAATGAATGATATTTAAAAAAATATAGTTCATTTATATGATACCCCCCTCCCTTATTTTAAGAGGGTTAAGAAAATAATTTTATAAACAATTTATTAATTATGTTTAGGTTGTTATATTACCAATAAAGTGGAAATAAAAATTTGTTTTTTAATTAAAAACTGATTTTAAATGTGTCAAGGTCATTCAAATTAATGTAAAAAAATGGGGAACAAGGCGTTGGACTTGCCGTGTTCCCCATTTTTTTACGGAAGGAAAAGGAATTTAGGTCGAAGAAGGACGAAGAGGGACGAAGAATAGGTTAGTTGTCGATAGGGTTAAGAGAGTAGTGGCCAAAAGGAAGAGTATCAATTTGGTTTTCCATAATGTGACGTTTGTCATCTTTGTTTGACAATGCTTTTTTCACTTCTGTAACACTGTACACTTTGTGTTTTTCACTCCTTATGGTGTTGAATTTAGCAGTCAAGGTGGTGTCGTTAAATAAACAGTTCTTGTATTGTTCAAAGTTTACATTTTTCTTCAAATAACTTGTCTTCACACCTTTTGCTTTTTTGGTTGTAGATGTTTCTTCTTGATGTCCTTTATATACTTTAAAAGAATATAATTTGGACATTAGTGCAACGATTTCTTCCATGCTTGCTCCATTGCATTCATCTTTGAATTTGCCTAAAACTTTCTTATTATTTTCATTGAAGTTCGGGTGATTTCTTGGGTAGTCGGAAAAATCAAAATCATTTTTGTGTATGAACGTCCGAAGATCTTCATACATGTCTTGTGTCTTAATCCAATAAATTAGTGCGTCCGTGTCCATGTAGGCTACTCCAATATTTTCTCTTCCATAATGTTGAACCATTTTGTTGTAATGAAAGTAATACATGTGCGTTTTACTTATATCCAATATTGACATTCCTATGTACAACGGTCGATCCATTACTATCTTGGTTTTCTTCATGCTGACTGCTACCAAGTTTTCATTGATTATCATACTTGTTCCAAAATTCGGTTTCTGTACAAGTTTCTGCATCTGTCTGGGGTTTGTTACTAATTTTACAATTTTGTGTTTCCTTTTGTTTTCTAAAGTTTTTCTAAATATTGCATTGTTCATGAGCTTGTAAAAATCTTTTTCAAAGGCTGATGTTGCTGCTGCTCTCCTCGCAGTGTTGGAATCTATGTAAGGTTTCAAGTAACACGACTGAGAAAATTGTAGTGCTCGGTGAATTTTTGTTATTTTTAGTCCTAACTCCAACGCTTGCTGTACAACCCAATAGTGTGCCACATAACGATTTTTGTTGTTTAATGTCATCATTAATTTGGGCCATTTTCCTGTCGGTGATACTTCAGTTTTAGCCAACAGTGGCAAGTCATAATGATGATCGTGTAGGTGTTCTGGATATTCGAAGTCGCAGTCGAAAATGTAGCCGGTCGGTCCATCTTGTGGGATCTGCATGATGTCCCCGATGCTGTCCGGGTCTACCCACTGGAAGTCGCCATATGGAAGGGGTTTGGACATCGCCCAACCGTATAAATTATTGGCATCAAAATATCCAAGAAAAATCGAATCTTTAGTCTTATCATAATTTGGTAGAAATTTATTGTTAGCTTTCACATGTCTTGTAACAGCCTGAGTTAATCCACCGCGTAACCTGATTCAATCATCAAAACCATATCGATGTCGGTTAACAGCTCCAACTTGCACTCGGTGGATTTTAACATGGCCTGCCATGCTAAGCCGGGAGATGTAAACGAATGAAGGGGGTCCAGTCCGTAAGCGGTGAAACAGGTGTTCCTAAATTGTTCCATTATGTCACACAATAATGTTACATCTAGTTTTACATAAAAGTCAGAATAATCACCCAAGGTATTCATTCCTAATTCATTCCAGACTTTCTGAGCATGATTATAATCTTCAATTGAAATTTCGGTTTCAGTTAATTTACTTTTAAACGATTCGATTGGTGGCAAACATGTTTCATCAAATTTTTCTAGTCCAGTAATGTAATCATATGGAAACACACCTTTCCTTAGCACCAAGTCCATTTTATCTTCTGGCACAATTTTTCTTGTTTCTTTTAAATCCTGTCGTCTTAAATTTTTAGTTAGGTTGGCAAGGCTAGATGACATGAATCGAAAAGAATCCACGAATCGAAGCTTAATTTTGCCAACAGTCTTGGAAAAACTAATATAATTCTCTAAAGTGTTGGCCAATACATCAATTTTCCCATCATCCCTGCCCAATTCCGGAATAATAAAATGTGAATCATAACCACTAAGGTTATGCAAAACAACTGGAATGAATTTCGGAAGTTTATAATTAATATTACATGAATTGCAAGCAGCCCCTCTGTAATAACCAGTAAGGTGATCGTGATCATGGACTTTATGGTTCTCAACAGTAAATTCTTTTTTACACAAGTAACAACTAGTGGCATTGATATATTGAATTTCCTCCTCTTCATCTAGAGGAATCATAGGAACAATATTACTGTACACTTCTTCAACCTTATCAGCTATATAATACAAGTTATCTACAAAATGTTTAGCAGCATCCTCACCTCTGTACAAAATTGGTGTTGAACTTAAACTAAAATTTTTCAAATGTTCTTCTGACAGTGTGGATTTAACAAGCAAACAAAAACTGTTAGGTTTATGCAGCTGGTATTTCGTCCTACTGGTAATTTCCCCTTCTGGATGTTCTTCGGGTACCAGTGTAGACTCAAAGTCTGCATAAATTACAAATGGTACCCTATATTGATGGCTAATCTTTTCAAATTTTACAATAGAGCGAGTAGGTGCAGGCAAACTAATTTTGCATTCAAAATTTTCATTACAGAGTCTTTGGTGTTCTTGTAGCCACTGAGCACCTCCTCTTCTTAACTCCTTATTTACAAAGCAAAAGCACCTTTTACAAATTGTTTTTTTACATTTCCTTTTGGATAACTGTTTACCTACTAAAGCTTCAAAATCTTTTATGTACACATAGTGTGAAATTTCACCTTTTGTTATTAATAACAAATCAGTATGGTTCCTAAGTTCAGTTTTAGTTACCCTTAAGGGGTACACATTATTTGCATCATCCAAACCAAAAATATTTACACTAACACCGGGATTCTTCTTTTCAAATTTACAAATGTCTTTAACACTTACAGGGTAAGACAGTCCTTGGAAGTTATATCTATTATTTATATTTACATAGTGTCTACTTACTCTAGAAGGGCGCTGCTCTGGCAAAATATATTTACATAACATAGCATACTTAAAACACTCATTATCTTCATTCTGTACATTTATACATGCTTTTGTTTTCTCAATGGCCTTTGGTAGAGGGATATAGCTACTACCCCTCATACCGTAACCGTGCTTATGTACTCTTAAATCTAAACCCTCTACGGATGTAAACATCCAACCTGACCCTCTCCCTTCATGCTCCTGCATTTTTGTCAACAATTCTTCAATACATTCGTCTACAATTTTATTTACATCCGAGGCAAACATCAAAGTACGGTTTTTTGTTATGAAACCTCGAAGTGTGGTTTCACCATCAGATTTACTAAATTTTGCGTCCAACACTAAACCAAATTTAATAAAATTTAATCTTGCCAATTCTTTAGTTAAAGTTTCACTAATCAATGATTTTGCCTCGGTTACAAAATTTTCTAAATCTAGTTGCACATTATTTATTTTGTTATGTATTACCGTGCGTCCGGGAAAAGCAGTTGTGCATAAGTGTCTGGTTCCTCCTTGTTCTGTTTCTATATCCGAATCCATGTCCGTGTCTAAATCTGTATCAGTGTCCGTTTCTTCTTCTTCTTCTTCTGGTTCCGCAACAGTTCCTCTTCTAAGTCCTGACGGTCCAGCACCTCCATATTGGATAACACTGGATCTTCTGCGTTGAATCTGTTGAAGTTCACTTTGCCAATTGTCCAGGTTGCGGTTAAATTCAGCCAAAATGTCATCAATCCAGTCCATGTCCATTTCGTTAGCCGTTTCACTCGCCGGGTCTTCCATATGTAATTCTTGATGTATAGCTAAAATGTCTTCATCTGGGAAAAATTCCCCACAAATATGGCAAAGAAGCATTTTAACACTTTTTACCACTAGCGTCTTTAGATGTTACCTCTAGAAAAGTTCACCAAAGAATGAGAGACGCTCTTGGCCGACCTCCTTTTATAGCGGGTGGTGGGGGGTGATCTTGGGAAAACCCGTTCTGCGCATGCGCAGAACAAAATGTAATATATTTATTTAAAATTTACTATTTAGGACAAATATATAGGTCAAGGCCACCTTAAATCTGGTAAAAAACAGGGAACACTGGATAAGAGATGGTAGTAAGATCAACTTTCTAACAAATACTTTCAATAATATATCAACAGGTGCAAAAGTTAAATATTTTTTAATTTCATATACCAAATTGTTTAAAATTAAAACTTTTAAATATATTTGTTTGAGCAAATGCTTTTGGCAAACTTACCACACGCCAAAACTCAAAAAATGTACAGAATTAAGACTGATCTCGCGGGGAAATACTGATGTGCTACCTAATATTGGTTATCTGACTCGAATAAGAATTGGTGATATATAACATATTGAAAATATTTTATGTTGTATAAATCACCAATACTATGCGACTCCGATAACCAGTGTGAGGTGGCTACATAGTATTTCCCCGAGAGATCAGCTTAATCCTGTACTTTATATGAGTCTTAGCGTGTAGGAAGTCTGGCAAAAGCATTTGACCAAAACAAAATATATTTAAAATTTTAAGCTTAAACAAACTAGCGAGTATAAAAAATAAAAATATTTCCTAACCATTGACAACCTGTTAACATATTGCAGTGTTAAAGTATTTGCTATTGAGTCAATCTTACCATCACCTCCGATCCAGCGTTCCCTCTTTCTTACCAAATGAGACTGAGGCTTGACTACCCGTATATATGACGTTTCCCCCACCACTAATGCTCTCCCCCACCACAATCAATTCTCAAAAGTGGGTCAAGGCCATCGGAAATTATTATTTTGAGCGGAGGATAGAGCATCTGCTGCTCTATCCCCCGCTCATATTCTTTTTTCTTCTTTTTTACAGTTTTATATTTTTTTTGGATTTTTGTAAAATGCAAAACAAAAAATTATTTACAAAAAGTTATTTACAAAGGTGAAACTTCATCACTGCTATCCTCGTCATCACTACTCTCCAAAAATAATCTTCTACTACAAAATACAAGTCTTTTACACAACGACATTCTGTCCAATATAGCTCCAACCTGAGGGGTGTTCTGATCTTCCATTTCTTCTTCTTCTGAAGACGAGTCCAATGTTTCATAAGCGTGTAAGTCAATATCTGTCAAATTATTTTCTTCTTCATCCAATTCTTCCATTGCACTTTCATCTTCTGTAACATTTTCTTCTTCCTCTTCCCCATTTGTTATTTCAATTGGTATGTCTTGTAAAATTTCGAAAATTTGTCTGCAAGGCACATTAGTGTTGTCCAGTGGAGGCATCTTAGTGGAATGTTTCACCTTTGCAAACAAACTAGAGTTTTATATAGATATGTAAATTATTTACCCCCACCACCATTTGTCCGTAAACTAAAACTCACAAACCATGTCTAAGTCATTCTGAAATTAAAATTATTTTTTGAAAAATATAGCCATTTTGGCATTCACCCGATTGTCAAATAAATATTTTACAAACTCAAAATTTGTTGTTTGATCAGTCAACATGGTAGACAGAAAAGCTTCAACAATTTTTTGCGATCTCTCATCCTGAGGCTCGCATCTCACATTTTCAATAGTCCCTTTCCTTGTCGTGTCTTCTATTAGCTCCACAATTTCTACCAAGTCCTCCTCCAAAAGCACAAACTCCACGCAGTGACTTACCATGATGCTTCTTCCTTGGATTTAGCGAGAGTGATGTTCCTCAGCTGATGTCCACCACCTATATCACTTTACCCCCACCACTTTTCAAGACCATACATTCAACATCATAAGTAAGATTTTATTTTTTAAACTAAAACCTAGGTACTGCCCCTGGCCAACGAAATAATAAGCTTCTCTTAGGCTCCACCTGGTTTCTGCTGTATGTATGCCAATCATGTAAATAAGCCGCACAAATATCACACCTTTCTTGCGGTATTTCATCTCGTTTATGTTAGAAATTCCAGTCATCATCATGTAGCCACCGCTTTCTATAAATTCTGTCATGTCCTCACATGCAGCAAAACCACAGTCTTTACAGAATTTAATATTTTCGTTTCTGAAAACATAAGCAAAATAATTTGTGTAGCCATTTCTTTCAAAGTCAAACTCCTTAACTAAAATTTTAATTTTGGTGGTGCACCAGACTGATGCACCACATACTTGAACAATTCGGTGTCATCAGAAATTTTCATTAAACACAATTGTAGAAGACTGGAAGGAGCCATCTCGAGGTGTGCGTCTCCTAGCTACGCTGAACTGAGACTGATCAACCTCCTCAATACCCTACACCTGGTTAAACTTACCACCACCACTTCTTTTAAGTAGGTCAAGGTCAAATAAAATTACCCTGTGAGCGGGGGATAAAGCACTAAGTGATATGTTATTCCAGTATCACAGAGTGCTCTATCCCCCGCTCTGTTTTTTCCACATACCAAACAAATAGTCCATGTCCAAGTCCAAGTCGTACAAAATAAAATAATTTTCAACACTTACATCTCTTAATGTTGGCCCCCATAACCATCTGATTTTTTATTTTCAAACCCTTCTAAAAATTTAATTTTTCTTTCCAGCTGCTGAATATAATTTGCAGCTCCTATTAGAGTGTCCAGCTTACTGGAGCGAAAATTCACTGTTGGCACGATCAGTTGTAGCCGAAAAATTGCCAAACGCTCTTGGTAATTTCGCTGTTGGTCCGCCAGCCGCTTCTTCTCTTTATTTTTTTGTCTCATGTCCTTAACCAACAAACTTCTTAATATACTTTCTTGCTCAACTTCAGTGGATGGGCCAGGTTTTGGTGATGACTGTGGTTCAGGTGAAGAATTATTTTTGTAGTCCAACAGCATCGGAGCATAGACGTGACCTGATGGTAAACGCTCCAACTCCAAGTCCCCCGCAAACGGATTGGGTCCTAAAATTTTTACTAACCGCTTGTGGTCTGGGTGAACTTTTCTGTTGGGCGCTTCAAAAGACACTTCAGTCATGTTTCCGCTCATAATGTGCTGCTCGGATGAAGGAATAAAGCAGAATGAGCCAAGTGAGTAGCACTAGGAACTGAGTGAGATTCAGTAGTAGTGGGGGAAACTGGTTGTCACGTGACCTTTCACTAGTGGGGGAAACCGGTTGTCACATAATCATGTACTGCTTCACCATAATGCTAAACATCTGTTTGGTTAATAAGATTAATTTGTTATAAATTTTCTTCACCATCCAGGACACTGGTTTGGGACGTGTCTGAATAATGTTTTTTTTTATTTTTTATTTATAAATAAAAAGAAAACATTATCCCCAGGTTAAGATATTATATAAATGAACTATTTTTTTTTTTTTTTTTTTTTTTTTTTTTTAATAGCTCATTTATATAATACCCCCCACCCTTATTTCAAGAGGGTGAAGAAATAAATTTTGGAAAAATAATTTTGAAAAAGGTAATTTGGAAAAGAATGTTTGGAAAACAAAACTTTTGTCAAGTCAAAAGTTTACATTTACTCCTGCAAACGCCACACAGTCCTACGTTGACCCATGATCACCGTTCGTATCAAATACCCTCTCATGGTCATAAATTTTTCTTTTACTAAATGGGGAGCAACTCTCACATGAACATTTTTGCCCTCATGCCTCATCAAAAAGATGTGAGGCTTTACTTTAAGGTATTTTCGAAAAAAGTATTTATCACCAAGATAGAGCCTTCGATAACGAACCATAGGAATCTCTGTTTGCGTTTTAGGAGCAATGTTTAGCGAAAAAGGCCTTACTATGTTCCGGGTGGAAGCTGAGTCACGTTGAAGATGATAGCGGCATAACTCTTCACCGCTAACAGCCCACCTGGCACATTTCTGGTTAAATTTCGCTAAAGTTTTCCAAACAAATGTACACTGGCGTTTCGGTGCCGCCGCCTTTTTAGACTTTATTGTTTTACGCAAACCCGGCTTGATTTTATTCAATGGGATACTTACTTTAATTTTTGGTTGCTCCACTTCAAGTTGAGGGTCTTTAGATGTCAATGGAAGGGAAATAAATTTTTGTTTGGGTTTAGCAGGACTTGTTACAGGAGTGTCTTTAGATGTGGATGGAAGGGAAATACATTTTTGTTTGGGTTTAGCAGGACTTGTTACAGGGGTGATAGGAGTGACAGGAGTGGTTGGGTCAAAGAAAGATTTGAAATATGTAAGGATTTCTTCAGTGGGGGATGCGGGTGTTGGCGGTGATGGCGGCTTCTTTGGACTCACAAAAATTTCTTCATCAGAACTGGAATCCAAAGAAATTACACTCGGCCTAGCTCCACTCAGCACACTCGTCACTGTTGTCGTCATCGCAGTCGTCAGCGCAGTCACAGCAGTCAAAATTGTTTTCACCAAAGTGTCTTCGGTAATTGTAGATCCAGGTCTCAAGTCCACAATAATTTTTTTCGCCGAGGTGATAGAGGTTGGCAGTGGTGACAGGCTTGGCATCGAAGCGGAAGACATTGAGGCAGAGGTACAAACAGCAGGCGAAGCGGGTGGCAATGAAGCGGAGGTCGAGACGGCAGTGGTGGTAGGCGGATAATTCTTGAAGCGAGGCATGGCGCGGAGCAGGAAAATGTTCAACTTACTCGTAGCGATACTGTAAGCAGAATGAAACAGCTCGCAACCTATTGGAATATTCCAGCGCGCTATGTGGTGGGGACAAACAAGTCTGTTACGTAATACCCGGATCTACTTATGCAACATGCCCAGACGTGTCAATGGAAAAGTACCAGAGGCCTCCACCTCTGGGGGGGGGTTCACTTGCCGTCCGGAGCAAAAAATTTTTGGTCAAGGTCAAAATCCCAAAAAAAAAATTTCGGGGGGGGGGGCTCACTTGCCGTCCGGGGCCCGGGGGGGGTCACCTACCCCTAGGACTTTAACTCTTGGATACCTGCTACCCTTACTCATGTGTCAACATCAAATAATATTTTGTTCCACCACAGTGTGGACAACCAACACTTAGTCGCATCTCGCTCTAAGTCCTGAGGAGTCCTCAGAACTCAGGCAAAAATCCGCCTAAGTCATGGCTGACCTACATATCGTGTGGAACAAAATATTATTTTATTCACACACAAATATGGGTCAAGGTCATCCAAAAGTTAAAAAAGAAATCCCCCCGATGCCTAAGACCGCCGGCGGTCAGAGGCATCGGGGGGATCTCAACATTTAGGGGGAGGTGATTTACTAAAAAATTATTTATTTAATTTTGAGTTTCCTTAAGGGAAACATGCTACAATAATTTGGAAGAGGCCATGCTAACCATGACCAAGGATCCCGTCTTAACCCGTAGGTACTGACTTTTGCCTAGCACACCGGTCAGTGTCAGGATCCGACGCCTCGTGCTAAAGGATGCCAACCACCCATCTAGAGTGATGAGGTCCAGTAGCGCCCCTGACCGAAAGAGGCCTAAGGGTGGATCCCCAGGGGCCTACCCCCGGGCTCGTTAGGCGCCATGCTATTGTTGGTAACAAAGAATTCTTGAGGTTCTGAACCTCGAAAAATTTTTATTTTACAGAGACTGTTAAGTCTCAAAAGCCTAACACTTAAGCTGCCAATTTACGGAGGAGTGCCTCCAAGATGCGAATTTAGAAAAATTTCTACTTGGGGACAACCTGTGAAGATTAGTACAAAGAAATATTTTTCAACACACAACACTTAGACTAAATAAATCCAACACCAAGACCTAGCAGAAGCAGCAAGCGCAAAATAAAATATTTCTTAACACTACACATGCCATGCCTTAGACTAAAAGAATTCCCAATATAATGCAGCGCCAACATTACATTGCGAATCCTGTAGGGCAGAGCTTCAACCACTCAGCTGAAGTGTTTGAAACCAACTGCGAGGAAGCAAAGCCTCAGAGAACCGAAGCTGAGCCGGTCAGGAGTGGGGGAACCGGATCTGGTTACGTAAACAGCCAGACCTCGACACGTACTTGTTTGCGGCATTGGACAATCTCCAAGAGCCACACCTGAATGCATTACTAACCGGATCTCATTATACAACACGTGTCAAGGTATGGCAACGCCTCGGGCTATGCCACCTCCTCCTCCCTCGGGGGGAGGGGGGGGCTCACTTCTCGTCCGGAGCCGGGGGGGGGGAGGGGGAGGGGTCTTGGGACTTAGAATATTTTCAGTCCAAGTCAGGTGTACTATAGAATAATATTTTAGCTTGCCGGATTCAGCACAGCCGGCAGAGACGGTTACATAATGCTTATATAACAGACTGGTTTCTTGGCCAACTGGCTAAATGTAGCTCAACAGAAGGTAAGTCAGTTTATTGCAAGCCAACAAACACGCCACACCTCGCCGCCGCGGGACTTTTCTGTGAGTAAATTATTATTTTTCCTTCTTATTAAACTTAGCAAAACAGAACCTAGCCTGTTTTGCACAAAATTAATTTTTGTTACACTACTACACTTACGTTTACTTAACAAATTATTTTCCACTCCTTATTTAATATTTTATTCCTTACTTGTTAAGACTTAGAAACTGAAATGCTGGAAGACTGTTTCATACAAAATTAATTTTTATTTAGCTATACAGGTCTCCTAATATTTTCCTACACTTGTATTTTGCAGGTGTGGCTAACTATTTTTCGCTCACATTTTATTCCACACAATTTAATTTTGAACTTTACTACAAAACTAATCCATACCCGTCTCCTACAAAATTATTTTTCATTTGGCTCTACCTCTTTTAGTCTTACATTAAATATTTCTTGGAGTTAAATTTTACACAAGTCTCTCGGTTAATTTTTCTGCACAGTACGTGTTACTCCTTGGACAGTTCCCAGCAAACTGTTTCTACACTTGTCAACAACAGTCCGCATTACCCCCTCCACTACTCATTCCCCCACTATAGCCCTGTTCCCCCACTACTTCCAGCTAAGGTACAACACTGGACTAAGTGTTTCAGTTTTATCCAAACCTTACTGTGAGACACATCTATGGCTGAAACTTTGCGAGAAAAATTATTAAGAGTAAAATTTTTGCTGGCCAAGCAAAATAATTCTGTTAAGGTGTCCAAGACTTCCACTTTAACAAAAATGAAACGTTGCTTCAAAAATAATCCAACATTTTACTCAAGGGACACAAATATCACTATGGATGATAAAATGTTTCAGAAACTTTTAGACGAGCTAACTTTTGCCAGTAAGGTTACGTTGGTGACTCCAATTCCCGACCAAGTTCCAACATCACCTGAGAAAGAATAAAAAATAAATATTTCTCAGGAAATATTTCCAATCCGAGTTACGGTAAAGGACAGGCTCGGATGAGTTGTTGCAAAAATTTTAATTTTTCTTCCTTCTGACCACTTTACCCCCACCACCTCCTTATCCCCACCACTGAGCCTGGGTACCTGGGGAACCGCCTGCGCCCAAGTCAGTATGCCTTCAGACGCGGTGCTGTTCGGATCGCGTGTCGTTTGTCGCACTGTCGGGTGTTTGAAGAAATTATTCTTCGGCTCTCAGTCTCTCGGTGGGTAAGTAAAATATAAAAAATTATTTTTTTTTCAAGTGGGGTTGCTGGGACGGGTCAATGACCCCTGACGGATACATTAGGTCGAGAGTCTGATCGCTAGGGAATAAAAAAAAATATTTTTTTGCACTTTTGTGGTTCCTCGAGAAATTTCAATTTCTCAACAAAATTTGAGGAATCGCAAAAGTGCAAAAAACTTTTTTTGGATTCTTGCATGACCTTGACCTAATTAACGTCAGTGACGTCATCATGATGACGTCAGCGGTAGTGACGTCACCATGACGTCATAGGTGTGACGTCATGTGACGTTATATGACGTCATTCGTGACGTCATTCGTGACGTCATTGATGACGTCATCACTGCTGACGTCATCGTGATGACGTCACGTCCCAGCAGCCCCACTTTTACACTACTCGCATAGTGCTTATGTTTTAATTAATCGTTGGCTCCGTTGGCTCCCTCTCTACCCATTTGTAAATAATTAATTCTTGTATGAGAAATTTTCTTAGTGAAGGCCATTTTCTAAAAAAATACCTAATTTAATCCAAACGTGAAACGTTACCATCGCGGAGTTTAGATATGTTTATAAATGTTCCATATATTTTAAGTCCCCCAACATCTAAGTTATGATATGTTAAAGTGAATGTCTTACTAACTCAATAAGAATAAGAACTCAATTTGAATAGGACTGTAGTTAACACTCGATATGAACTGTTGGCTTTTTGATAATAACCCTCACATAATCGAGGCTCAAGTTAAGTTAATCACTCAAAGTTAGGTTAACAATAATCGCGGGCTCTAACTGAGCCCGAATGTCGCCTCGCGGCCGCGGCCGTAGCGCTACGCGAATTTTATGGCTGCAGAGGTTTACTAGAACCGTAGGCCTACTCCAAAATTAACTAAGTAAGATAGAGATTTACTCTTAACTTTTTCCAAAAGTATAAAGACTGATATCGCCCTGTCTGGTTTTAGAATTTTTTAAATAAAATTTTTAATTTAAGTTATATCTGTCTAAAATCATTTGTTTTTCTCTAGTGGCGAGTTTTATAGATGCAGATGTTTACGGGAATCGTGTTTAAAAACTAACCAATTAAGATAGAAATTGATTCTTAACTTTTTTAAGGTAAAAAGACCGAGCTCGTCTTCTCTGGTCTTAGAATTTTTTAATAAAATTTCTAATTTCAGCTTTAACGGTCTAAAACTATCTATTTTTGTAGATTTTTAACTGAAGTTTTCTATTAGTTTTGGTGAAATAATTGCCAAAGTGTAAAAAAGGAAATGTAGTAACGTTATTCTTTTTTTAATATGACACCTTATTTATAGCTCTAGGCCGCATTTAGCTGCAAGATTCTAAAAGCCCTTGCATTTGGGTGGCGCGCCAGGGGTAGACCTCGGACTAAGTATAACTGGACCGAGCCCTGCCATGCAAAACTGAACCAAAAAACGTGGAAGTCTGGAGCCGGACGGGTGGCAAAAGGATCCGATGTCGCGGGACCCGAGCGAACAACATCCAAACAGCGCTTCATGTAACCTGACATTTAAGCCATTCAGAATGAAAATAAAAAAGTTAAATTTATATTAAAATTTTCATCATGAAATTGTGAATCTAATGGTATGTATTTAAACTTTAAATAGTCTGCTACTAATTTTAATTATTAGTTAAACTAAAATTCTTTTTAGTTCGTCTTAATTAGTGACAGGACAAAATTAGTATGCGAGAAAGTTTTTTATTTTTGGGTCAGGTAAAAAGTGTCCGTGGAGAAGTTGTAGACGACATTCTAAATAATTTTTTTTATCTCAAGTAATCTTTTCTAACGTTAGCCGTTTCCGCTACAGATAATTTTTTATTTCAGTGGATTCGGCGCGAGCGCTGATTCTTGAAAACCTGCGAGCCCGACGCGCGAACCATACAACAGACACAATACCGTGATATAAATAAATCCTATCGTGTTATAAAAATATATAAAAAAATCAGTCAGTATTTAGGACACCGTGAAGAGAGAACGTAGTTGCTGTTATGTTTCTGATCAGTTTTTAGTTATGGCTATATAGTTTTTTAGCTATGGTAAAATCTTGTGCATATAATTGCACTAACCAAGCTGACGGACAGAACAAAGACCTGTCATTTTTCAGATGAGCTATTATATAATTTTAGTTCTAAACAACATCGTAATATTTTTAAATATATTTTAAAGAAAAAGTTTCACATTACATATGTGGATTTATTACCAGGACATTGCAATCAAGATTGTCATGTCAACATTGTTTAATGTAGTTTTGTTAAGAGATTATAATAAAAATGAAAGGTACGTTGACTTTGTAAATGTGGTTACTCTTATTAAAAGTACGTAAAGATGTCTTTGCTCATTGTCAAAGCTTTGTTAACAATTGTGACCTAAAGCAAATATCTATGAATTTATAACATTGCTTGCATGCAATGAACTAGGGACAAGGGTTTTTTTTTTTCAAAATATCCATCAGTCGAGGAATGTGGGGTTGACCCTCATTGTATAAAATTAATTAAGATGATAAGTTTTATGTTTTTGAAAATTTGTCTCCATGATTTGGCTAAGACAGCAACTGCCGCAGAAAATGTATCTCCAGGAACTAGACAAAATTAAAAAAAAAGTTATTTGATTAAGTCATATTTAACAGGGATTGTAAATAAACAGTTGGAGTGTGTACAGTTTTTTATCCTACCACCCATTTATCTCTTCAAACACCAATTTGTAGCATCCTGAAATATGTTACTTCTTGTTTTATAAAAACTGCACCGTAATAACAGCTCATATCATAACAAAGAGATGCGAGATACTCGCGCGCGATTCCGCGAAATCCTACGCTCTAGAAAATAATTTGTACAACGATATCTGCTAGTCTCACGAAGAAATGCTTGAGATAAAAAATAAAATTCAGAATCTTAGCTACAATACTCCCGCTGACAGTTTTTATTTGGCCAATAAATAAAAAACTTTCCTGCATCTTACTTTTTTCATGTCGTTACTGAATTGAATTAAAAGTAAGTTTGATTAAACTATGTATTATTATTATTTACCAAACCTTTTCTTAATGTATTAAATACTGTAAGAATCACCATTTCAAACAGAAAATTTTAATATAAAGTTAACGTTTTTATGTAATGGTTTAGTAGGTAAAAATACAGGTTTTTTGAAGCGCTGTTTTGGTTTCCGTCGCTCGGCTCCGCTGCTTTTTGCCACCCAATGGTCCTGAGACGTCCACGATTTTCGCCCATTGAATGAGCGGTCCAGTTATACTTAGTCCGAAGGGTAGACCGGGGCCTTAATTATTGATCTCCCGTACATGTATGCATGTGGATCAACTTCTATTCGTTGAATCAATTCTTACTGTGGTGATGTTTTGTGAGTTTTTTGCAGGGCCGATTAATTTATATCAGCCCCATGGTTACGCCCTGCAAGATTTCAATTTTTTTTTATATTTACTTTATCAAAATAATCCTAAGGTGTTATTAGTTATTATCGCTTCTTAGCTATTTTTATTCTCTTACATACAAGATGAAACTTTGGTAATAATTTTGTACATTAAATATTGTTAATTAACATTAAGCTATTCATGTAACCGCAATATAACATCACTAAAGAAATATGAGAGACGTGTAAAATGCATTGACCAGCTATAAAAACGTTTAGTTAATATCGCATCCTCTGGAATCGTATTTATTTTACTGTCATGCATTATATTATTGCTTAGCCATAACGCGAGGCCATTAATAAGATTCCAATTGCATCCTGTATTGTCCACTCTGTGCCTCACAATATGATTATTGTACTTGGAATGATAAATCAGAGCTATGCTTATGTGATGTATTTACCTTTCGGCTTATTATTATTTAGTTTCGTATATGAGGTCTATAATGGTTGAATCCTACGAACATTTGATTTATTTTTTTAGTCGTGTACAATTATTTCATGATGTGTTGACTGGCCCTAAACAGCAAGAGCCACCAGTTTATTATGGACCCAAAAACAAGTTGGTAAAGTGCATTTTATTTATTAAAAGCCATTAATTTAATTGTAAGAGTTTGTATAGTCTATAGACTGTATCAGTATATAGTGTGTTATAATTCATAGTCATAATGTCATCAGGGAGATTGGTAAAAGGTTTAGCTCCCAGCTCCGCCTAACATGGCGATATGCGGTATGGTAAATTTCAAGACAAACGAAGAAATTATGATTATTTTTAATTATTATTTGTTAAAATCAAGCCATGGCAAAAGTGGGGATTGAGCCACTGGGGCTGGTTCATTTTGGAAGGGGTGGTCCAAAAACATTGCAACTAACTCAATAGTCTCACAAAAAAAATCTCTGCTAAATTCAAACATTTTTATAGGAATTGAAATTGACTTTTTGTTTCATACTTGTAGTCTTCATTTCAAACTCTCAAAATATCGTAATTTTGGAGCTCAAAAACCTTAATTTAAAGCATCTTTTTGGATGGCTTAGAAATGTTATGGTCTTAATAAATAAAAAAGACTGTCTAAAAAACAACATGGAAGTTAACTTTGTTATTCGGCAACATAGGAAAAATCAATAAAATATCGAACTGCAATGGAAATTCAATGTCTACGCAGGTCTACTAAGAAAAGAAAAGACAAAACCAAGTACGATATACCCTCGGTAATATGATGAACCAGGTATATGGAACTGTGTTAAAGAATCCTTGGTTGCAGAGCAAGAAAATGTAAATGCTCCTCCGCTCAAAGCTGATCTATAGCCTGTAGAGGTGTGTGGGAGGCTCAGATGGAGACGTTACCTATTTGATGTTCCTGTCGTTGACACAGAGCCCCATTGTATGCCTATCTTATACATGAAAATGTAGTGAAAAATTCAGAGACAGTATAGAAGAGAAAATACCTAGCAACTAGTGAGAACAGGAATGCAACGTTTACTCCCCTTGTTACTTCAGTAGAACTTATACTCCTGAGAGTTCACATATCTCCTGAGGGCCATGGCAGAGAGGCTGTCTGAAAAATGGCAAAAGCCTTACAGTATAATAATAAACTGAATAGGAACAAGAATAACATGTACAATACTAAGGCTAACGAGCATGTGTCTTAGAAGAACCAGAAGAAAGTGTATATCTGCTAATGACTTCCAGGATGGCACATTTATACAAAAAATCTTATATTAGCTGGATGACAAATTATCGTATAGTTCTTTAAAGTTATTTTTTGTATATTTTACATTTTAATAAAATCCTGATCTTTCGTTAAAAAAAGGTTATAGCTATTTCAATTACAACTATTTTCTAGGTAAATTTTATATGACTTTAATTTCGCTAGTACATAAATATGGATACATCAATTAAAATCCGTTATTGGAGTACATACGAGATATGGTTTCACAATTATATTCAATTTAACTATTATGATTATTCTCTATTGCGGAACAAATCCAGCCAACCGAGGGGAATAATTTTCAGGTGTATGATCAAATTTCACACTATATGCAATCTTTAAACCCGTATAATTGGATTATCGGAGTTATTATAACCTAGTAATACGTGGAACATAAAACCACATCTATAAAATGACATTGCTTCAATCTTTGTCCACGAAATAACTGCACTAAAAGCTTTGGATTTTTTATTTACATTTAGCACCTCAAAGCTAAAAAACTCTAGAATTTACATTTTTTAATACACATAATCAGTTTTGTAGCTTATTCAGTAAAATGGTCTTAAGTAAAACTTTAAATTTTAATGGTCCTTTAGCCCCTTTTTATTAAATGGGTCATCTCAAGTCTTTCTCAAGTCTGCAATTAAACCATAGGTTTTCTCGTAACAAAATTATAGCCTATAATTCGGTTGTATATCGTTACTTATATTAAAATTTAAACCTTATTTGTAAAGATGCCATTCTCTTATGTGTCGAATATTGTGAATTTAGGAAATACTGTCGAACATATTCAAACAAATCATAATATTAGAATAATTCTAATAAGATAGTAGCGTACCTATGAATTAACTTACGATTAATTATTAAAATATTATATTACTTATTAACCTTACCGACTACTTGTGAAATGAGAAGTGTCATATACTTGAGTTAATGGCCGTTGCAAAATGCGATTCTTTCAATTTATTTTGACACTGTTGTAGATAAACTGCAGTAGTATCACTTTCAAAATAGTACATAGTATAGAATTCATTCATTTATACAATATCTGTAAAATAAGTCTTTAGATTATCATAAATAGTTTAACTGACTGGGTTGCCGGGTGTTTAAAGTGCTCATTTTTAGTCTTTAAATCATCTGTTCATTTCTGACCCATTTGCTATTTATCATAAAGGGAAATGGTGTTTTATAACACAGGCTAACATTCGATACTAACAGGGCCAGGGTTGGGACCGCTTCCTATAAAAACCTTAAAATTATAATTGGTGTTTGAATAAAATATATAATAACAATTAATAATAGCATGTAAGCTATTAACCAACACTGTTGGGGGACATTAAGGTAGCTCATTCCCGGATGCGTTAGTCAATCACGGTAAATATTTTCCTATTCAGATTCAGCTCTGTGTTAATGCATCGGTGTTGCAAAGGCGATCGTTTCGGTCGTCATGTGGATAAATCATTTGGTCGTCGGAGCGATGGATTTCCAATTTAGACCTCTAAATTGTTAAAAACGCATCGTCCAAATTTTTCGTTTTCATCGCACTCCAAATTTAAGAGTATACTTTTTATAAATTTAGCCAAGCAACAATTGCTAAATGACGTATTTATTTCTCAAGAATGTTCAAAATGCAACATTTCAATCATCCTGTTATAATCAATTAATTAATTGATTGCCAGAATAGAGGAAAAGAATTATTTTACATATTACTTATTGTAAATCTTATACTCCAAAAACAAGTACTGTTTGTGCGGGGGAAATTTTTTTCTCTCCAAGATTTCTTTTATAAGTGATTTGGCCACCAGGAATCGATTGGAGTTGGTCACATGGCTGGAAAAATCCGGTTTTCATCCTGGAGCCCTCCAAAACTTCTATGTTGTCCTTATGGAGATTGTTTTTAGCAACTAAATTCATAAAATATCATCAGATAATAAATTGTAGATATAAACCAATGTGTTAAAAACGAGGGAAAAACGCAGTCCCTTCTATGTGCAACTTGAAGACAGGTCTACCTGAGGAGAGTGCCTTAAAACTACTGGGGTTCTGGATCAACCCAAAACTTACCTGGAATCACCATATATTATATCTCAGGTATATGGTAACTGGAACTGGAACACTGTTACTAGTGCTAACGATTTGGATGAGGCCACAGACAATTTGTTTGAATTTTTAAAGAATTGCATGGAAATGTTTACCAAAACCAAGCCCCCACGTTAAAAAAAATATCATTACGTTAAAAAAAACACGTTTAAAAAAATAAAACCATATATTACTCAAGGACTTATTCGATCGATCCGCAAATGTGATAGATTAAGTAAACTCGTAAAATACAACCATTTAATGTTAAACTTAAAGCATATTTTGTTCGATATCATAATTATTTTACTTGTTTAGTTAAAAGTGTAAAGAAAGACTTCTACAGACAAAAACTGAGCTTAAATTCCAATAATCCCAAAAAAGTTTGGCAGACACTCAACGAACTTGCTGGGAGAGGTACAAATAAAGACGTTTTTCCACTTACTAAGTTTACAGTTAATCGACATTATCTTCCAAACAGCAATGTCGTGAAAAAGTAGGGGATGAATTTAATGACTGTTTCACTAACGTTGGCAGCAACCTCGCCCGTGCGATTGACGCCTCTGGACCACCTATCGTGAACGACAGCGACTATGCCCTGGACCCTGTTTTACACTGGAAACAATCGCCGAGACATAACTTACTTACATCAACGGTCTGCGCGGTAACTCGGCTCCAGGTTATGACTGTGTGTCTGCTGCTCTACTTAAAGAACACACTACTACTTTCAGCAAGCCACTATCACAAATAATAAATACAAGTTTACTTGTATTTATTTACTTTGATGCCTTCAAGGTAGCGAAGGTTGTGCCATTGCACAAAGCCAATGACGTCACATGCGGGTCAAATTTCCGACCTACCTCCCTTCTGAGCGTGTTCACCAAGATTATTGAGAAAGTAGTTAAAGATCAGCTTATTAAGTATCTGGATGACAGTAATATTCTATCTAATTTCCAATATGGTTATAGAAAATCCAAAAACATTAATGAATTACTTTTAGCATGAATAAAGAACTAAACACTGCAATAAGAAATGATGAGAAAATGTTGTTATTTTTTTCTAGATACAGCCAAAGTTTTTGATACAGTTGATAGGTCAAAATTGGTCACAAAACTGGAGTTAATTGGCATAAGGGATACCTCTTTAAATTGGTTTAAACCATATTTTAGTCCTGTAACACAGAATGATACGTCACGATAAATGGGTATAATAGTGATCGAAAAAGAGTTGACTATGGAGTTATCAAGGAAGTAATTTAGGACCTTTGCTTTTTTATTATTTTTACACTAAAGTAAAATCGTGGTGTTTGAATATGAAACAGTCAATTTTTACAATTTTGGTTTTACAATGTGCTTAAAAAGTTTTACAATAGATCAAAAATAAAGTTCACTAGTGGCTAGTATGTTTTTTACTCGTACTGTACCTATCTACTTGGTTCTATAGTTCTGTAATTATTTGTTTCTACTTTGACGCACAAATCTTAAATATCGGGTCAGTATCTTTACAACCGCATATCTACAACAAATATTTAGGAAAGGAAAATTAAATTTATATCATTCTTATTCTTGGAGCTAGGCTACCTTTGTTCTGTTTCAAGGTGTAAAGGTTATTTTATGTTGCTCCCCGCTAATCCCCCCAATGTTCCAGGAAAGTCGCTACCAAGCCCTTAAGCCGTGTTTGTAGCCCCGTCCAATTATTTATTTTCAATTTTAAGAAATTGAAACCATTACATATTTTATTTTTTTAGTATATTGTGATGTACAACAATGAGAAAAAGTAGGTTGTTTCAGTACACAAAAATCCCTGTTAATTTTCTCACTTTCTTCCTTTGTGGATCCCCAAAACGAAAAAATAATAATAAATTAAACTTAATAACTCAAGCGAATTAGTAGGACTTTATATTACAAGCGGATTCAGTTACTATGCTCATAATTTATTCCTTAAATGCCTCTCTTGAAAATACAGAAACAAAGAGCAATTAACCATTTTACTTCTAAAAACTTACATAATAATTAGTCATAAATACATTAATACATTTGTAAAATCGCCAGGAACGCTTTTGAATTTAACTGCAGATGAACATTAAAAAAGTTACGTGAATGAGACACAAATTACCGAGAACTCTAAAGTTTCTCCCACGGAATTGTTTTTACTGTAGTCTGCTTTATCCGCGTGTTCCCTAAACTTTGAAAATCTCAAAAAGCCGGAATCACTTCATCTAGTTTTTCTTAGTAATCATGTTGAAGTTATGTTTGTTAAATAGAAAACTTTAACAAACAATGCGATTGTCAAACAAAAATTCTTTAAATGAAAACAAATATTACTATATGAATGGCATTTTATTAACTAACTATTAAGATTTACCATTGAGTCATTAAACTTTTGTTTAGATGGATGGGCATTAAGTAGTATTGCAATTAATTGTAGTGGAAATTACGGATAAAAATGGTGTACCGAACGTGCCTTATCAACGTAATGTCGAATCAAAAACAAATCTGACAATTTTATATAGCTGATTTCAACACCTAAAGCCAAATATTCAAAAGTTTGTTAAGTACCCAAATTTTGACAGTTAAATAAAAACTATGGAAAGATGTAAAATTCAGCTATTTCACTTTAAACTATCTTTCTCGATGGTACATACTATTGTTTCGGTTGCCAAGGAATGTAATGTAAATTGTGAACTATAGTTTTAAAATTGATTCATTTAACCGGCAGGTTTTTTTAATGAGGCAATTCTCAATTATTTTATATCTACAAGAAACTATCAAACAAGTTGTATTTGTAGTAGAAAACGCAGCAATTAATTTCATTGATGTAAAACATTGTGAGTATTAACATAAAAGAGCGGCTGTCATTCCAAGAACGATAAACACCAAAGATGTTTCAAACTGGTGGGATTATTCTCCAGATCAAACCAACCAATTTTATATCAGGTAATGAAAATATTTCTTATTTAGATCCAAGCTTAGGGGAAGAACCGTCTTCAACATCCGTCAGTGAGGTTCAGTTCTGTGTTACAGTACCAACTATTATGGAGTTAAAATCCATGTTCCTATTTAGAATATTTCCCCTATAAATTGGTCAGCAAAAATACGAGACATCCAAATAATATTTGGGTCATAGAAATTCATCTTTATTTAGCAACAGTATTATAACTTCTTCCTATATCTTCATTTTAGAATATTTTACCTTTCTAGTGCTCTCGCTCTCCACAGTTAGAACCTCAATGATAAGAATAACGAGTTAATAATAAGAGTTTTAAAGTGTTTCGAACTATATCAATAATTACTACAGATGAAATAATGCTATTTTCTAGTCATAGTACAACTTTTAGTTTTCATAATGTTTTGGGAAAATAATTCAAGACCTTTTGTAAAACCTGCAACAGTCCATAGAAATTCTTAAAAGTGTAAATTTATGGTAGAGTGAAAAGATGAACGAAAAAAATTATATTTGATTTTAATGCCAAAAATATCTGGTGATCCAATAAATAAACATACCAGCAGTTTTATAATGGTTTAAATCTCCCGGAACATCAGCGCTGCATGTTAATCCGTCGTACATGCCGCAATCATCATAAACCAAAGCTGTTTAGCTGTAATTGATCGCTGCTGCAGTTTATAAGCGACTCTACAGAGTTACGAGCATTGTTGCGTTATACGAGATGCGGCCACTCATTCATACGTAGCAAACGCAATTGAATCTAACAATTTTTCAACAAAATAGCCTGTATATTTTTATTTAATGTGTTTCCTACAAGAATGGTAATATTTTTTTCTCAATTTAAAAATACTACTTCAGTAAAAAAAATATTATTACTTGTTTGCCCTGATATAGTTATGGGAAAGTACCAATTATTTTGTCAAAATTATTGTATTTTGGTTGTTCGGGATATGTACGTTTAGGTCCCTGAGTTCAAAAAACAAGTTTTCAGAGTGGTTTCTGTCTACGTGTTAGTGTGTACGTGTGTGGCAGGATGTATTTGCATTCATTTATTAATTAAGATTAAAGCTGTAATGCTATTGTCACTGTTTACCAAGATATTGTCCATCTTGTTCTGTTGTATTTAATGTAAGAAATGGAGTTTAATTCCTCGGTATGAAAATAAAAAAAAATATAGGTAAGGCCAAGCACCAACGGCCGATTTCAAAATTTGCAATGTAGATCAAAATTCACTATTATTCCATGTTCTTTTTTAATTCTTTAATTTTTTTTTTCAAGAATAGTTTTACTCTCAAATATATCAACAACCGTGAACAATTTAAATTTCTCAAAAATGGCTTTAAGCCATTTTGATTAAAATGTTGTAGGATACTAAGGGTCAAAAGCCAAATAAAATTTCATGTCCGATAAATCATCTATAGAAGCTATGAAATATGTCAATAAGTGTAAATAAAATAAAGTACCGTATTTGGTTTCAAAAAAACTTTCAATTTGAAATCACTTTTAATTAGAACCATTCACACGAGCTTCAAAATCTAAATAATCAAATATTCATAATTTGTATTCAACGCCAAATAGTCGTGGAGAAAAGTAAATTTTACGGTTAGCCGAAATTTAGTACTATAGGCCTGCCTTGTAACAGCCGCGCCCGTGGGGTCGAACTCATGCTGCTACGGTGATGGGTCTCGTCTCACAATATCATAGGCTCAGCTACCAAGACCCTGTGAAGTGTCATAAGGAAAAAGTTTGCCTTTCATTGCTGGGAGAAATTTTGTGCCAGTTATGCCATTTATTGGAGTTTATTTGGTACAAAGAGGGAATGGCCTAATGGGGTTTGTCTTAAAAGCCTTGAATTTAGTGCTTGAATTGATATGTTGTTAAATTATTTAGTAGACCATTGCAGCAGAATTCAATGTCACAAATAAATGTTCAAACTTGTGAATGATGTTACAAAGACCGATAGAGTTTGTTCAAAAGATGTTCTCAAAGAAAACGATTTGATGCCCTAACTAATAACTATTGTATAAAACAATGAAGTAACAGCCAATGACATAAAAAAATACGCTGAAAAGCATACTAAAATTTGTCATGACTTGTTCCTACACATTTTAGAATTTAATTTAATTTTGTGTGTTTTACATTTTTAACTTAAATACTAAGGTATTTATTCAATCCTTTCCTATTTGATCCATAATTTTCACGAAGAACTGGCTTTTTTCTTCAAGAATTTTTTCTACACTTTCAACATTCTCTCCAAAGTATTCAAGGAATTGTGTCCACTTTATTTTTTTATCTAAACAGTTATGGCACAAAAAAGGAATGACAGTATAACCATTATCTGCATAAAATGTCTTCATAAACCATAATTATGTAATTAAATGTACTGATATAAATTAATTGTTGTTAAATTTTAGTAACTGTGTTCAGTGAGTGTGTGCTCATACATCAGCAGTCTCCATCTGCTACTGTTTGGTTTTCCGTTTTCCATTGTAAAAACATTAATCTCCACTCTAGTTGCATTGCCGAAAACCAATGCAATGTATTTCTTTTTCCTCTGAAAACCACATAGTGTTTTAAATTGTTTTACTGCTGGCATAAATTGAAACTAGGAACTAGACCATAAAATCCTATCATAAAAGCCAACGAGGGTAATTACTTTACATTACATTATAATATATAACTTCCTATAGTATAGTAACGAAAATTATTGTGTATAAAACTCACTATAACTAGAGTTAGAATTATGATAGAATATTTAGATATATTAAAAATGAAGTCAGTATTGTTTTAAACATATAGACTATAAAGAGACTGGCGAATTTGCTGATAGTTAATTTTCTGTATCAGGAGGATTTTAAAACATAAATTTTTTTCATAAAAACATGTTGTTCCAAGTTAGTATCTGCCTTATTTGCATGATGTTTATCTATTTAAAAAGGAAGGCTTTCATCTATTAGGAAACGGCACCTATAGTAAACTATCTTTAAAACATTTATTAATTCTTTCCATTACTATGAACAAACTGAATTTTATAATTGAGATTCAGTTTCATAGGGGATTTTCATAATTTGATGTTACTTATTTACATAGGGGAAATGCTTGTACCTTGGGTCACACTTATGAAAAATCCCCATTGTACATGGGGAGGAGGGTATACAACCACCTCCCTATTCAAATAAAATCTGAAGAAAAAATGACATCATTTAAGAAAAAGCTCAAGGACCACTTAACAACATTGTGTTCTTGTTAAGGAATTTTTTCGAGAAAATTAATTTCGAATCTTAATTTCAAGGTTGTATTTATTTTGTTTACAAATCATGTTTTTTTTTTCTTCCAATGTCATTTAAGTTTTAGGATAAGTTAGATTTAAGTCTTCTTTTAAATTGGACGTGTCATATGTTTACTTGTGATAATCACAACTATGTAAATTCTGTGTGACAAATAAAAAATTTCATATAATTTTCATTTCATTCCTAAAAGCACAAATAACTATTAGACTTAGTTACAGCTTCATTATTCTTAAAGTAAATACTTTAATAATTGATTCATCAGGAAAGTCCTTTTAGACTTGATATAACACTACGATTAAGTTTCTAGACAAATTATTTCTTGAGATAACTTAACCTAAAACATGTCCCTAGTCATAGTACCATGGGTCACAAAACACACACACATAGCTTATTGTACCTTGGGCCGACCAAGGTAATTTCTTACGATGCATTTTGTTTTATTTTAGAAGTCTATATACCAGTGTACTTGTACACAATCTTAAACAAACTTTATTCTATTTTTAAATTTTTTCCACCTTCCTGTGACAAATTACATTGTGGCCCAAGATGGTCCATGGGGCCATGGGGTGGCCCAAAAGACAGTTAAGGTGGTCCAAGGTACAATGATTAAATGTTTTTTTTTATAAATTACTTAAAAATAGTAAATACTAAGATAACATTCTTAAATTAATTTCACAAGGTGTAAAATAACACGTTTTATTCAATAAACTTAAAAACAAGTAAAAAACATGACTAACTTTTGAGTTATGCATAAGAGAACGAAACCGACCCAAGGTACAAGCATTCCCCCTACTATTTCAAATGAGTATTGAAACCCCTTTTACGATAAATGAAAGAGGAAAATAAACCTTGGTACAGAATAATGTTTATGGTTCTCGTGGGGCAGTTACTTGTTACACCATTATCTGGAAACAACAACTTGAAGTTAAAAGGTCGGTTGGACCCAATACATTACGTTTTGTTATGTACTGGGCTCCCAACGACAATGCGTTTACCATAAATCAAAGTTTGCCATTACCATTGGTTATTACTCACAAGAGAAATGTTTAAACTGATTTAATCCATTTGGTAAGGGTTAATAACGACATTTTGGGATAGTTCAAAATTTACAAACCGTTTCAAACCAAGCCAATTCAAATGAACAAAAACTCTAAAGAAGCCCAATGATCCACTGAGTGATATAATACCAAAACTAACAACCTATCTCAATTAGAACAGGATGTATGAGGAAAAATAAATAAATTCAAAATTAAAACGTTCGTAAGAGAAGAATTTCCGTTTATCTTTGCGGCATTGTAATAATCGGAAATATCTGCTCTGAAATGATGTGTCACAACATTATATTTACATTAGAAAAAACAACTTGTATCCAATATGGCGGATCCAAGATGGCGGCCAAAAAATAAAGACGTTAAAAATAAACTATTTAGCACTCAACAATTAATTGTTGGCGTTGGTCCCACAACTTATTGAGAAGATGCACGTAAAAAGTGGAAAAGGGAAGCTTTATTCAAAATTCATCCCATTACTAAAGAACCGCCATTTTTTAAAGTGATTTTATAGGTGTAAAACAATTTTATTTTTTGGGGACTCATTAAATCTCTTTTTCTAGAGCTTAAAAAAAGGTCTCCTAAAAATTTCATGGATGCACATCAGTTGCCGATAAAAAGGTTGTTTTTGGCCTTATGCCTACTTTTTTTAGTGCCTACTACCTATGGTGGAATTCAAAGCTCCTGTTAACCTAAATTCTTACGGCAGCTTAATGGATAGCAAGATTTTTAATTCCCCTCGCAGCAAATTTACTCTATGTATTGAGATAAGAATGCTGTTATAATTTTATTTTGTTACCATTGTTTTCAATTTCAAAATATTTGTTTTGGAAAAAGGAGCCGGCCCCAGTTGTCGATGAGGCAGATGTAGAAGAAACGTACTAAACATTTTTTTTTTTTTATTTATTGAAGAAAATAGCCTGTGTAGCCCTATAAAGTCTCAAAATAATCTCAAAATTTATCGCAAAATAAAGTCTCGATTAAATTTTCTTGAGTCTTATTGAATGTGAATACTATAACTTATGATTTGCCTTTGATGTTACTATAAATGATTTATAGTTTATTGAAGGGACTACTAACATGTTCAATAAAATCTAACAACTTGAAAACATTCAACAGGAAGATGGACTTTTTAATTTAATATTTTGTATCATCTTTCAGCTTTAAACTAAAGTGGGTATTGATCAAATATTTCCCTTTGAAAACAATTATGGAGTTTGATTGTTAAATAACACTTTTTAGGATGTTATTCTAAAATGAATCGCATACTTACGTCTTCTTCCAGTTTTTGTTTTACTCGTACTTGTACATCTAAAACCAATTAATAACAAACTTCAGAGTAATATTGTTACTAAGCTAAACATTACAAAGTAATCATTCAAGAAAATTTTTTATGATTTAAGCATTAACCTCTGTTTAAAAACTAATAATGAATTACCTAAAATGCACAATGATTCGTGTTACCATGTGGTGTTTTATTGTTTTTGGCCTTGTTTTATTGAGGCGTGAAGATGTAAACCAAATGAGTAGAAGACAATCCCTACACTGATTTCTCCTTTAGGGACAGTTTTACTGCATATTGAATACAAATTTTTAGGGTGATTGGTTGGAATCAGTAATTATTTGTGTCTTTAATTTTGATAAAGTACAATTATTACCTACATTTCATAGTAGACATTATTTTTATTATAAACATTTCTATATTTTTTTAGTTCATTACATGATAACTATGGTTACATGAATGACAAATCTACTATATATTATTTGTCAAATACCACTCACTCATGTATCAGAGGATCTCCATAACCATGGGGTATAGAGGGTTGAAATTTTGTATGGACGTTCCACTTTGCTCAAAAATGCTCACTAAGAAACAGTTTTGCAAAATTCCTTCAGGTCTCCGCCCCACAGGACTTCAAAATTTCCATCTAATGTTAATATTATGGCCAATTTTTAATACAAATCAAAGCAACAACGAATCTGGAAAACTATGGGACCTAGAATGTTAAAATTTAGCACGGGTGTTCTTCTTTGCTCATAGGTGCTCACTAAGAAACGGTTTTGCAAAATTCCATCAGGGCTCTGCCACACAGGACTTCAACATTTCTATCTAATGTTATCCTTATGGCAAATTTTTTATACAAATCTAGGAAACAACGAATATAGAAAACTATAAGACCTTCGATGTTGAAATTTGGCATGGACGTTCTGCTTTGCTAATAAGTGCTCACTAAGAAACGGTTTTGCAAAATTCCATCAGGGCTCTGCCACACAGGACTTCAACATTTCTATCCGATGTTATCCTTATGGCCAATTTTTTTACAAATCTAGGAAACAACGAATATAGAAAACTATAAGACCTACGATGTTGAAATTTGGCGTGGACATTCTGTTTTGCTCATAGGTGCTCACTAAGAAACGGTTTTGCATAATTCAATCAGGGCTCTGCCACACAGGACTTCAACATTTCTATCTAATGTTATCCTTAAGGCCAATTTTTTATACAAATCTAGGAATTCCGAATATAGAAAACTATAAGACCTACGATGTTAAAATTTAGCATGGACGTTCTGCTTTGCTCATAGGTAGGTGCTCACTAAGAAACGGTCTTGCAAAATTACATCAGGGCTCCGCCACACAGGACTTCAAAATTTGTAATGTTATTCTTATGGCCAATTTTTAATATGAATCTAGGGAAATCATATCTGAAAAACCATATGACCTAAGACAATTATTTGGAAAATTTTCAATGGGAGGTCCAATTCACCCATCGGTGCTCACAAAGAAACGCATCTTCGGTGCTCTTGGAAAGCATCTTCAGGGCTCCGCCCCTCGGGTCTATTAAATTGGTCTAGGGCCAATGGGGTTGAAATTTGGCTTGGACATTTCTCTTTGTTCAAAGGTATTCACTAAGAAACGGTTTTGCAAATATAGTTTTTGAAGTCCTTTAGGGCTCCGCCCCACAGAACATCAAAATTACTCTATTGCATCCCTTGTTAAAATTTGACATTGACGTTCCTCTTTGCTCACAAGTATTCACTAGGAAACAGTTTTGCAAATATAAAGATTATTATTATATAGTTTTGGAAGTCCTTTAGGGCTCCGCCCCACTGGACTTCAAAATTACTCAAGAGCATATGGGGTTGAAATTTGACGTAGACATTCCTCTTTACTCATATGTACTCACTAAGAAACGGTTTTATAAATATAGTTTTTTATGTTCTTTAGGGCTCCACCCCACAGGACTTCATGATTACTATAAAGCCTACAGGGTTGAAATTCTACGTGGACGTTCCTCTTTACTCAATTGTACTCATGAAGAGACCGTTATGCAAGTCCTTTAGTTTTTGAAGTCCATTAGGGCTCCGCCCCACTGGACTTAAAAATCACTCTAGGGCCAATGGGTTTGAAATTTAGTATTTATGTTCCTCTTTGATTATAGGTATTCACTAAGAAACGGTTTTCCAAGTATAGTTTTTCAAGTCCTTTAGGTAGTTTTTAGTGCTCCCAACGACAATGCGTTTACCATAAATCAAAGTTTGCCATTACCATTGGTTATTACTCACAAGAGAAATGTTTAAACTGATTTAATCCATTGGGTAAGGGTTAATAACGACATTTTGGGATAGTTCAAAATTTACAAACCGTTTCAAACCAAGCCAATTCAAATGAACAAAAACTCTAAAGAAGCCCAATGATCCACTGAGTGATATAATACCAAAACTAACAACCTATCTCAATTAGAACAGGATGTATGAGGAAAAATAAATAAATTCAAAATTAAAACGTTCGTAAGAGAAGAATTTCCGTTTATCTTTGCGGCATTGTAATAATCGGAAATATCTGCTCTGAAATGATGTGTCACAACATTATATTTACATTAGAAAAAACAACTTGTATCCAATATGGCGGATCCAAGATGGCGGCCAAAAAATAAAGACGTTAAAAATAAACTATTTAGCACTCAACAATTAATTGTTGGCGTTGGTCCCACAACTTATTGAGAAGATGCACGTAAAAAGTGGAAAAGGGAAGCTTTATTCAAAATTCATCCCATTACTAAAGAACCGCCATTTTTTAAAGTGATTTTATAGGTGTAAAACAATTTTATTTTTTGGGGACTCATTAAATCTCTTTTTCTAGAGCTTAAAAAAGGTCTCCTAAAAAATTTCATGGATGCACATCAGTTGCCGATAAAAAGGTTGTTTTTGGCCTTATGCCTACTTTTTTTAGTGCCTACTACCTATGGTGGAATTCAAAGCTCCTGTTAACCTAAATTCTTACGGCAGCTTAATGGATAGCAAGATTTTTAATTCCCCTCGCAGCAAATTTACTCTATGTATTGAGATAAGAATGCTGTTATAATTTTATTTTGTTACCATTGTTTTCAATTTCAAAATATTTGTTTTGGAAAAAGGAGCCGGCCCCAGTTGTCGATGAGGCAGATGTAGAAGAAACGTACTAAACATTTTTTTTTTATTTATTGAAGAAAATAGCCTGTGTAGCCCTATAAAGTCTCAAAATAATCTCAAAATTTATCGCAAAATAAAGTCTCGATTAAATTTTCTTGAGTCTTATTGAATGTGAATACTATAACTTATGATTTGCCTTTGATGTTACTATAAATGATTTATAGTTTATTGAAGGGACTACTAACATGTTCAATAAAATCTAACAACTTGAAAACATTCAACAGGAAGATGGACTTTTTAATTTAATATTTTGTATCATCTTTCAGCTTTAAACTAAAGTGGGTATTGATCAAATATTTCCCTTTGAAAACAATTATGGAGTTTGATTGTTAAATAACACTTTTTAGGATGTTATTCTAAAATGAATCGCATACTTACGTCTTCTTCCAGTTTTGTTTTACTCGTACTTGTACATCTAAAACCAATTAATAACAAACTTCAGAGTAATATTGTTACTAAGCTAAACATTACAAAGTAATCATTCAAGAAAATTTTTTATGATTTAAGCATTAACCTCTGTTTAAAAACTAATAATGAATTACCTAAAATGCACAATGATTCGTGTTACCATGTGGTGTTTTATTGTTTTTGGCCTTGTTTTATTGAGGTGTGAAGATGTAAACCAAATGAGTAGAAGACAATCCCTACACTGATTTCTCCTTTAGGGACAGTTTTACTGCATATTGAATACAAATTTTTAGGGTGATTGGTTGGAATCAGTAATTATTTGTGTCTTTAATTTTGATAAAGTACAATTATTACCTACATTTCATAGTAGACATTATTTTTATTATAAACATTTCTATATTTTTTTAGTTCATTACATGATAACTATGGTTACATGAATGACAAATCTACTATATATTATTTGTCAAATACCACTCACTCATGTATCAGAGAATCTCCATAACCATGGGGTATAGAGGGTTGAAATTTTGTATGGACGTTCCACTTTGCTCAAAAATGCTCACTAAGAAACAGTTTTGCAAAATTCCTTCAGGTCTCCGCCCCACAGGACTTCAAAATTTCCATCTAATGTTAATATTATGGCCAATTTTTAATACAAATCAAAGCAACAACGAATCTGAAAACTATGGGACCTAGAATTTAAAATTTAGCACGGGTGTTCTTCTTTGCTCATAGGTGCTCACTAAGAAACGGTTTGCAAAATTCCATCAGGGCTCTGCCACACAGGACTTCAACATTTCTATCTAATGTTATCCTTATGGCAAATTTTTTATACAAATCTAGGAAACAACGAATATAGAAAACTATAAGACCTTCGATGTTGAAATTTGGCATGGACGTTCTGCTTTGCTAATAAGTGCTCACTAAGAAACGGTTTTGCAAAATTCCATCAGGGCTCTGCCACACAGGACTTCAACATTTCTATTCCGATGTTATCCTTATGGCCAATTTTTTTACAAATCTAGGAAACAACGAATATAGAAAACTATAAGACCTACGATGTTGAAATTTGGCGTGGACATTCTGTTTTGCTCATAGGTGCTCACTAAGAAACGGTTTTGCATAATTCAATCAGGGCTCTGCCACACAGGACTTCAACATTTCTATCTAATGTTATCCTTAAGGCCAATTTTTTATACAAATCTAGGAATTCCGAATATAGAAAACTATAAGACCTACGATGTTAAAATTTAGCATGGACGTTCTGCTTTGCTCATAGGTAGGTGCTCACTAAGAAACGGTCTTGCAAAATTACATCAGGGCTCCGCCACACAGGACTTCAAAATTTGTAATGTTATTCTTATGGCCAATTTTTAATATGAATCTAGGGAAATCATATCTGAAAAACCATATGAACTAAGACAATTATTTGGAAAATTTTCAATGGGAGGTCCAATTCACCCATCGGTGCTCACAAAGAAACGCATCTTCGGTGCTCTTGGAAAGCATCTTCAGGGCTCCGCCCCTCGGTCTATTAAATTGGTCTAGGGCCAATGGGGTTGAAATTTGGCTTGGACATTTCTCTTTGTTCAAAGGTATTCACTAAGAAACGGTTTTGCAAATATAGTTTTTGAAGTCCTTTAGGGCTCCGCCCCACAGAACATCAAAATTACTCTATTGCATCCCTTGTTAAAATTTGACATTGACGTTCCTCTTTGCTCACAAGTATTCACTAGGAAACAGTTTTGCAAATATAAAGATTATTATTATATAGTTTTGGAAGTCCTTTAGGGCTCCGCCCCACTGGACTTCAAAATTACTCAAGAGCATATGGGGTTGAAATTTGACGTAGACATTCCTCTTTACTCATATGTACTCACTAAGAAACGGTTTTATAAATATAGTTTTTTATGTTCTTTAGGGCTCCACCCCACAGGACTTCATGATTACTATAAAGCCTACAGGGTTGAAATTCTACGTGGACGTTCCTCTTTACTCAATTGTACTCATGAAGAGACCGTTATGCAAGTCCTTTAGTTTTTGAAGTCCATTAGGGCTCCGCCCCACTGGACTTAAAAATCACTCTAGGGCCAATGGGTTTGAAATTTAGTATTTATGTTCCTCTTTGATTATAGGTATTCACTAAGAAACGGTTTTCCAAGTATAGTTTTTCAAGTCCTTTAGGTAGTTTTTAGTGCTCCCAACGACAATGCGTTTACCATAAATCAAAGTTGCCATTACCATTGGTTATTACTCACAAGAGAAATGTTTAAACTGATTTAATCCATTGGGTAAGGGTTAATAACGACATTTTGGGATAGTTCAAAATTTACAAACCGTTTCAAACCAAGCCAATTCAAATGAACAAAAACTCTAAAGAAGCCCAATGATCCACTGAGTGATATAATACCAAAACTAACAACCTATCTCAATTAGAACAGGATGTATGAGGAAAAATAAATAAATTCAAAATTAAAACGTTCGTAAGAGAAGAATTTCCGTTTATCTTTGCGGCATTGTATAATCGGAAATATCTGCTCTGAAATGATGTGTCACAACATTATATTTACATTAGAAAAAACAACTTGTATCCAATATGGCGGATCCAAGATGGCGGCCAAAAAATAAAGACGTTAAAAATAAACTATTTAGCACTCAACAATTAATTGTTGGCGTTGGTCCCACAACTTATTGAGAAGATGCACGTAAAAAGTGGAAAAGGGAAGCTTTATTCAAAATTCATCCCATTACTAAAGAACCGCCATTTTTTAAAGTGATTTTATAGGTGTAAAACAATTTTATTTTTTGGGGACTCATTAAATCTCTTTTTCTAGAGCTTAAAAAAAGGTCTCCTAAAAAATTTCATGGATGCACATCAGTTGCCGATAAAAAGGTTGTTTTTGGCCTTATGCCTACTTTTTTTAGTGCCTACTACCTATGGTGGAATTCAAAGCTCCTGTTAACCTAAATTCTTACGGCAGCTTAATGGATAGCAAGATTTTTAATTCCCCTCGCAGCAAATTTACTCTATGTATTGAGATAAGAATGCTGTTATAATTTTATTTTGTTACCATTGTTTTCAATTTCAAAATATTTGTTTTGGAAAAAGGAGCCGGCCCCAGTTGTCGATGAGGCAGATGTAGAAGAAACGTACTAAACATTTTTTTTTTTTATTTATTGAAGAAAATAGCCTGTGTAGCCCTATAAAGTCTCAAAATAATCTCAAAATTTATCGCAAAATAAAGTCTCGATTAAATTTTCTTGAGTCTTATTGAATGTGAATACTATAACTTATGATTTGCCTTGATGTTACTATAAATGATTTATAGTTTATTGAAGGGACTACTAACATGTTCAATAAAATCTAACAACTTGAAAACATTCAACAGGAAGATGGACTTTTTAATTTAATATTTTGTATCATCTTTCAGCTTTAAACTAAAGTGGGTATTGATCAAATATTTCCCTTTGAAAACAATTATGGAGTTTGATTGTTAAATAACACTTTTTAGGATGTTATTCTAAAATGAATCGCATACTTACGTCTTCTTCCAGTTTTGTTTTACTCGTACTTGTACATCTAAAACCAATTAATAACAAACTTCAGAGTAATATTGTTACTAAGCTAAACATTACAAAGTAATCATTCAAGAAAATTTTTTATGATTTAAGCATTAACCTCTGTTTAAAAACTAATAATGAATTACCTAAAATGCACAATGATTCGTGTTACCATGTGGTGTTTTATTGTTTTTGGCCTTGTTTTATTGAGGTGTGAAGATGTAAACCAAATGAGTAGAAGACAATCCCTACACTGATTTCTCCTTTAGGGACAGTTTTACTGCATATTGAATACAAATTTTTAGGGTGATTGGTTGGAATCAGTAATTATTTGTGTCTTTAATTTTGATAAAGTACAATTATTACCTACATTTCATAGTAGACATTATTTTTATTATAAACATTTCTATATTTTTTTAGTTCATTACATGATAACTATGGTTACATGAATGACAAATCTACTATATATTATTTGTCAAATACCACTCACTCATGTATCAGAGAATCTCCATAACCATGGGGTATAGAGGGTTGAAATTTTGTATGGACGTTCCACTTTGCTCAAAAATGCTCACTAAGAAACAGTTTTGCAAAATTCCTTCAGGTCTCCGCCCCACAGGACTTCAAAATTTCCATCTAATGTTAATATTATGGCCAATTTTTAATACAAATCAAAGCAACAACGAATCTGGAAAACTATGGGACCTAGAATGTTAAAATTTAGCACGGGTGTTCTTCTTTGCTCATAGGTGCTCACTAAGAAACGGTTTTGCAAAATTCCATCAGGGCTCTGCCACACAGGACTTCAACATTTCTATCTAATGTTATCCTTATGGCAAATTTTTTATACAAATCTAGGAAACAACGAATATAGAAAACTATAAGACCTTCGATGTTGAAATTTGGCATGGACGTTCTGCTTTGCTAATAAGTGCTCACTAAGAAACGGTTTTGCAAAATTCCATCAGGGCTCTGCCACACAGGACTTCAACATTTCTATCCGATGTTATCCTTATGGCCAATTTTTTTACAAATCTAGGAAACAACGAATATAGAAAACTATAAGACCTACGATGTTGAAATTTGGCGTGGACATTCTGTTTTGCTCATAGGTGCTCACTAAGAAACGGTTTTGCATAATTCAATCAGGGCTCTGCCACACAGGACTTCAACATTTCTATCTAATGTTATCCTTAAGGCCAATTTTTTACACAAATCTAGGAATTCCGAATATAGAAAACTATAAGACCTACGATGTTAAAATTTAGCATGGACGTTCTGCTTTGCTCATAGGTAGGTGCTCACTAAGAAACGGTCTTGCAAAATTACATCAGGGCTCCGCCACACAGGACTTCAAAATTTGTAATGTTATTCTTATGGCCAATTTTTAATATGAATCTAGGGAAATCATATCTGAAAAACCATATGACCTAAGACAATTATTTGGAAAATTTTCAATGGGAGGTCCAATTCACCCATCGGTGCTCACAAAGAAACGCATCTTCGGTGCTCTTGGAAAGCATCTTCAGGGCTCCGCCCCTCGGGTCTATTAAATTGGTCTAGGGCCAATGGGGTTGAAATTTGGCTTGGACATTTCTCTTTGTTCAAAGGTATTCACTAAGAAACGGTTTTGCAAATATAGTTTTTGAAGTCCTTTAGGGCTCCGCCCCACAGAACATCAAAATTACTCTATTGCATCCCTTGTTAAAATTTGACATTGACGTTCCTCTTTGCTCACAAGTATTCACTAGGAAACAGTTTTGCAAATATAAAGATTATTATTATATAGTTTTGGAAGTCCTTTAGGGCTCCGCCCCACTGGACTTCAAAATTACTCAAGAGCATATGGGGTTGAAATTTGACGTAGACATTCCTCTTTACTCATATGTACTCACTAAGAAACGGTTTTATAAATATAGTTTTTTATGTTCTTTAGGGCTCCACCCCACAGGACTTCATGATTACTATAAAGCCTACAGGGTTGAAATTCTACGTGGACGTTCCTCTTTACTCAATTGTACTCATGAAGAGACCGTTATGCAAGTCCTTTAGTTTTTGAAGTCCATTAGGGCTCCGCCCCACTGGACTTAAAAATCACTCTAGGGCCAATGGGTTTGAAATTTAGTATTTATGTTCCTCTTTGATTATAGGTATTCACTAAGAAACGGTTTTCCAAGTATAGTTTTTCAAGTCCTTTAGGGCTCCGCCCCACTGGACTTCTAAATTACTCTTGGGCATACAGGGTTGAAACTTGACTTGGACGTTCCTCTTTACTCATTTGTACTCACTAAGAAAAAGGTTTTGCAAAGATAGTTTTTGATGTCTTTTAGGGCTCCGCCCCAATAGACTTCAAGATTACTCTAGGGAATACAAGGTTGAAATTTAACGTGGACGTTCCTTTTTACTCATATGTACTCACTAAGAAACGGTTTTACAAAATAAAGTCTTTGAAGTCCTTAGGGCTCCGTCCCACTGGACTTCAAAATTACTATATAGCCTGCAGGGTTGAAATTTTACCTTTTTACTGGTTATTTTGCCTACTAAATAAAAAATGGTTTTGCAAAAATAGTTTTTCAAGTCCTTTAGAGCCCCCAACGTAAGGTCTATGGGGTTTGAAATTTGACATATTCGTTCCTCTTTGCTCATATGTGCTCATTAAGAAATTTTTTTGCAAAATTCAATGCTCCGCTTACACAATTCTCAAGAAAGGAGATTTCGTTGCTCTCTAAAGAGATATTATTACATGTAAAATGAATTTAATCACGGGCGAAGCCGTGATGGGTAACAGCTAGTATTTAATATAGCAACCTAAATTTTATTAAAGCATCAGCTGTTAAATATTAATTTTACTAAATAAAAAACTACTGCAACATTAAGTGTCCTTGATTATATTTGTATCTGTCAAATTATCATAGAAGTCTGTTTTGTTTACAAATCACTTTCAAATTTTAATGCAGAATATGGATCACCTGGAGCAGTAAACAAATCGACAAAATCTCGGAATTATGAGGAATTTTCCGAGGGATACCATATTTTTCCTATCATATAGGGACCATAAGAAATCCATTGACACCAAAACGGCCACGATCCGGCCAGTAGTTCTCTCTCTAGACCCTTAAATGCACTCTTTTACTGTATAAGACAAGCTTGAATCTATACGCAGCAATGCATCCGTAAAAATGTGGGACTTACGAAACATTTGTAGAAGTAATCTGGAACGCTATTGAACTAAAATTTATGAAAAACTAAAAAAATAATTCAGTCTGCTGGTATACTAGACGAAAATGGTAACAAGAAAACATTTTACTTCTAAAGCTACATCCTAGTAAATAAAGTATGAGTGTTTGTAACGGTCGAGAGACAACACTATTTGTAAATTCAGTTATTTCTTAGAGACTCAAATGGTCGGATCGATTGTTCCTTAATAGCTATGAAAATATAACATGGGCTGGGATTAGGTATCAATAAATAATTGTCTCAGTGTAGTACAGTCTTTGTGTGTTCGTCACATGCGTGATGGTGACAGCACTAATTTACAAAAGTGTAACCGAAGTAATTGCACAACAAGAGCAAGTGACAACAGTAGCTGACTTCTCTTTTCCAAGAATTAAGTGATCCAGATGATCCAATGGCACTATCTTTAATCAGTGACCTAACAACTAATGTACCCGATGAAATAATATCTACACCACAAGGTTCACACTCAGTGTTTACGTTACACCACAATCTTCAGGCTCAATGGTTGTAGCACAAGCGTCATGTTCAATGCTTACGCCACAAACTTCAGCCTTAAAAGTTACAGCACATGCTTCAGGCTCAAGAGCTACACTACAATCTCCAGCTTCGATAGATTCTCAAAATGGAGAACTTAGTAAAAGGCAAAAGTTAGCCAAAGTCTTATCGCCAAAAACAGGAGGTACAAACGTACCCTCCCCCTTAAAAAATCATTTGTTTTGGCCTGACTCACCAAAAAAGAAAGCGAATCCTGTTCAAAGAAAAATTAAAATGCCTTCAGTGTTGACGTCAGATGTTTGGATGGAAATAGAATTGAGGAAAAAAATGGAGAAAGAACAGAAAAATAAAGAAAAAGAGGAAAGGAAAAAGAAAAGAGAAGAAGCAAAAAAATAGGCCCACCACTAATTCTAAAAAGGGGAAAAAGCAAAAAACGAAAGAAGTTCAGGATATTGAGGAGGACTGGACTTGCAAAAAATGTCAGATGAGATACTCCGCTGAACTAATAAAAAAACAAAGGAGACGTTGGGTTGAATGTGATGAATGTCACAGTGCTTTTCATTACAAATGCATTCCGAAAAGTCATTTGGACGTTTACGGCCTTGATGAGGATGATGAAGATGAAGACGAAGTTACGTTTATCTGTCACTTGTGTGTAAAGGATAACAGTGGTGAGGATATTTACTTACAATCAAGTGATGAAGAAGACTGTTAAGAAAAGCCTCTTGTAACTTAGACATAAGTTAACGTAGTCCTAAAATGTATTTAGACCCAGAATACACTGTATTTTACTACGATTCAACCTTACAATGATTAATTTTTACTTTCCTGGCTATCTCACAAGTGTTAGTATTGTTTATGGAACCTACCCTCGGAATTATTTATTTAAAATGTTGAATACATTTTTTTGCATAGGCCTATAACTTTTAAATAGCAATTATTTTAAATAGCTGATGGTCTATTCCATCAGACCATTGTAGTGCTCATTAATAACCTAAATTTGATAACAATCGAAACTGAAAATAACTAGAGCGGGATGTGCCAATAATTAGAACAGCTGTGCCAATGACTGGTGAAAATGAAAATAAAATGATATTTTTTAAGAGGGATTAAAAATTTGTTTTTGCATACTTTATTAAATGAAAGAAGACAAACCAGAGATTTTGTTAAGGTAAAGTGATTTTATCTTAGGTTAGAACCTTTGTACATACAACACTCTAAACACTGGATGGTCATTAAACTGCCAATTACTGGTGCACTTACCCTCATACGTATATTTTATTTACAGCATGCTGTTAGGTACTACTTCAAGTACGAAAGCTAATTAGAGAACTATTTATCAATTTCCTTCCTTACAGACTTAAGTGAGATGGAGGGAATTATTATTATTATTTTGAAATATTGGGTTCAACTCAAGGGATAGTAATAAAAGAAATTAATATTTTACAAAAAAATCACCCCGAATGGATAAAGCACTAATGAAAGACAATGACGTAATGTGATAAACAATTCCAGGTTAGATTCCCAAAGAGTAGAGGAGGTTTTTTAGTGGGTAAACCCGTTTTTTAGGGGAGTCCCACACTACAGGCTGGCCACCTGTGTGCATAATGCATTTTTCCGCCTCTCCCTCAAAAAAAAAAAAAATGAAAGATAATACTATTAGTCAAATTACCTACTAAACACCTTTGCCTTAGTAGCTACATTCAATACCTCTTTACTGTAGATTATGACTTCTACAGGGTGAGCAACATGTTGAATGTACCTTTCAGAGGGATCTTCCTGCTGATCCCTCATAATAAACAAATCAAATAAGCAATTTTCATGCAAATCTTCAGCTGAAAGGGCTTCACATTTAGCCTGTCTAAATACACTGTACGATTTAACACCCTGCAAGTTATTTTTTTTTACACCTTCAACATCACATTTTGCAATTGTGCACACACTGTCGGTCTATGTTGTTGCGATGCGATAGTTCGTATTGTTCTTACTTAAAGGGGGTCGCCATGTTGGCTGCTCTTAACGTTAGAAAAGTGTTTGTTTATAATGAAAAATATCTTAGAATAATGGATATACTTAATAAAAGATTTGATAAATATTATTCTGTCTCTTGATTAGTAGTGGTGTTTATATATATCTATCTGTTTTTATCTGTATCGTGCTATTTCCAGGTCAACTTGATGGGTAAGCTAATCTAGGCTAATATGCTATCTAGGCCTATGAAATAATAAGACTATTTTGTTACAACGATTTAAATTTATTACCTATCTGAAATACAATTCTAATTTAAATTTATGCTTGATTATTTATAAATTATAATGGATACAAAATGATGTGGGTAATTTCAGTCCTTATATCTCTTGCTTCACAATTATAGTTAAATGTCTATCAGCTGGGTTTAACAATGGAATACATTCAGACTCTTTCTCAGGGAGGGGAACTCGTGCTGACAAGCAAACTCAATTTTTATATTCAATTTAGAAATAGAAATTAATATCATGGATAAATTTTGTATCTTTAAAAGAATGTTAATTGTTCACAAATGTTAGGGATAAAATACAGTTCGAGTCTATTGTCTTCTTGTCACTATCTTGGGTATTGATGGATGTATGGGTGGATCTTACCAAATCTGCTCCAATGATTCTTCGCCCAGTACTATATATTTGGGAATAAATAAATTTAAAATGGGATTGAATTTAAATTGGTACTGTTTGGGCAATGTCCCTATTATTTGGAACTAGAATAAAAGCTCTAGTCCAGACTGGGAAATTTATTAAAATGGAGGAACTGTGTCCTTATAAAATTTAGATGCTAACACTAGGGAAGCTGGATCAAGAAGAAGGATCAGTGGTGTCTCTCTCTGGGGTTCACACATGTTCTTCATTGTTGATTGTTAGGGGTTCACACATCTTGAAGCACAAACACTTAGCACAACACTGGGTAATGTGATTTTGATTAATTGGTAAATTTGGTTTTGAATATATATGTATATTATATAAAATGTTTTAATTTGTATTGCAACTCTTTTACACAATAAATAACTACTTAGGCTAGTGGGCATTTTATTGGGATATTTCTTTAATTTAAAATAATTATTTGATTATATTTTAAATGTATTTCGGATAAAATAATAAATTATTGATATTATGATAATTATGTCCTAAGGGGTGATAAGGTGGGATATTCTTGTATACTAATATTAGCAAACAAAGTGATAACGCATAAAATCATCTTGGTTTAATACTAAATTACCATCTGGTCTCCATTGGCTACTCATTGAATTAAATCTAATAACGATATTAAACAAATAACACATAACTTATACTAAAATAATGGATGTGGCGAATGAAACATTACAATTTTACGTACATTTTCTAACCTAACAAGGGATAGGCTTGTTTGTATGAGCTTTTCTTTAATTAGGTCTCGGGCAGCTCCACTTAATTCTCTTGTCTTTTTCGTTAGGTGAATGCATTCCGTTACATTTGTATGGATGCGGATTTCTACTGAATCGGCATCCCTTTCCAAAATGCAGTCCAACCGAAAAGTTGTTAAATTATTATGTCCACAATAACAATATATGGTAGCCAATTTTGTATTTTTTGTGGATGGTTTTGGATACCTTACTCCTTGCATTTGTAAAACACATCCCTTGCTTACATTAAAGAAGCATTATGATATTATTGTTGGATAGACTTTTGTTTTTAATTTGTTTCTTTCATCCACCATGGTAGTCCAAATTGACTGTGGTATAAGAGAAACTGTTAAAGTAATTATTACATGAAAAATTTCTTTTTTCTTTCATGGTTTTACACAGATCATCTGTGTTAAATTTTACAATGACACTTCCTTGTGTGTTGTTTAACACTTTGGCTTCCACTATTGGTGTTAATGTTGTTTCTGCAACATTTTGTCTCAAAACCTGAGGCTCATATACATGTGCATCTGACAAGTCTGTGTCATTTTTAACATTAACAATAATGTCACTAGCCAAGTTATGTGATGTAACATATTGGTTGTCATTACAGTTATTTTCAAAATTATGTTGTACATTGTCAAGGTCAAGGGATTGTGTGGTAAAGTGTACATTTTCAAATTCTTGCAACAATCCTTTTGATTGTTCTTCAGTTGGAGTAGCATTCAACATAGGTTGTTTACTGTTTAAAGATTGCTTACAACCAAATTGTTCTGAATCTACAATAACACTTTGTCAATTTGTACTATCAGTATTTATAGTACATTTTTCTATTTCCAAGGCAACATCCTTGAAATATTTTCTTACATACCGGCTTACAACACTTTTTAAATGCTTTTCATCACGGACTTTATCCATGCCAAACTTTACCATCGTTTTGTTTGTTATTACTTTGATGTCTAGTGTATTCAAATCATCAAAATTTGGTGACATCAAGTCCATACATACTGTTGATATAACCTATATATTTTTTTCTTTTGATGATTTGTTCCAATAGTTTCTTTTGTAATTGTGCACTAATATTTTAATCAGCACTGACAGTTCATTGTTCTTAAAATAAATATGTTATTAAAAATAGAATGTTCTTAAAATAGGAAATTATTATTAATGAGCAATAAAAACCCAGAAGGGAATACAATCCTGCCAACCCTCGATAAGATTTTCTCATGCAGCACCAGGATTAGAGGTCCTAGAACAAGAATTAAAAGACATATAATATTGGCAATACTAAAATAATAGATGAACAATATTTATTACATGGTGAGGACTATTAAAATAAACACAGAATATCATATAAAAACATACTTAAACATACAAAAATAAAACACTAACAATGTTACAAATGGTTTTTATTGATGTAGCATAAGGTCTTAAGTAATAGGTATTACTATATACATTATATATGGTATATTACATATGGTTATGGTATGTTATATTAAAATGCAATGTAATAACTTATTATCAATAACAACCACTTGTTACATTGTTAATGCTTCATTTAAGTAACTTTCAGTGTGTTTTTAATTTTTTTTTCTAGGCCTAAGTGTTTATTTCATTTAGTCCCATATAGCACAGAATATTTATTTTGCGTAAAATAAACGTTCAAAATGTCAAACTATGTCAAATAAAAAGTTTGATATTTATTTGACGTTTATTTGATATTCAAAATATCAAAGTCAAATAACGTAAAATGTTTGATATTTATTTTACGTTCAAAATGTCAATGTTAAATAACATAAAATTTTTGATATTTAATTTACGTTCAAAATGTCAAAGTCAAATAACGTAAAATGTTTAATATTTATTTTACGTTCAAAATGTCAAAGTCAAATAACATAAAAATTTTGATATTAATTGAACATTTACTTGTAAACCAAACATTCATCTTCCGAAACCATCTTTTTAATAACTAAGTTATACTGATGGGTAACGTATATATATTTTTAATGAAATGAAAAATGTGTAAACACTGTAACGGTATCAAAATTTATAATAAAATATTTAATTTAAAATAACAGTAGCGTACAAAATAACGAACGGAAAATGGCAGATTAAAATAAATAAACAATTAAATGAGTATATCTATAGTCAACGTCAAGCTGAAGAAATTTATTGGCCACTTAAAAAAAAAATCCGACATGGGCGGGAAATGATCCGACGTCACACTAGTGACGGGAGAAATGGAAAGATGGCTGAAAAAAGTAGTTCGTTATAAATAATTCAAGGAAAATTATTTAAATGATTATTTAGACAAAGATTAATTTCTCAAGATAAAATAAATAAGTAATAATTATATTTAAACAAATACATAAACTAAATTTCTTATACAGATACAAAAATAATTAATTTGAGAGTACGCCTGCCAAATTTTCCTACGCTATACCTTGTGGAGAGAAGAGCTCGCTTCTCGTTCTTGTTCTCGATGCATGGTTTTGGATAATGCCGGTGGTATAAGTAGTTTTCTGTGGCGATTATTAAAAGTTAATTCAGTTTTAGTTCGTGGAACTTTTCAAATAGATAGTGAAAGTCAATCATCGGTGGTTTAATTTGTTGACTGTAATTTGTTCAATTTTATAAACTGTGCACAACAATATATTTCCATTGTAATAAACATGTGAATTTAGACTCAAAGTGTGCTTTCTTGTTTAGCCTAGAACCTCAACGCTGTCCCACCAAATTACCCGCTAACGACCCTGAGAAAAGAGGACAATATTTAAAGTAGCCTACAGTCGATTTATCAGTTTAATTTAATTCAAGAGAATGAAAAGGAGAACGTTACAAATTGGCGCCGCGAACGTGGGACAGCAAGGGGTAGAATAGGCCTAAAATGTAACAAAACGTGCAAGTTAGACTCTGATTTAGAAAGTGAAGTGACAATGGATATAACAATACCTGAATGTTTGACACAAGAGGACGTTTTCAATATAATTGGAGTAAATCAGAATTCAGACCAAGGCCTAGGCCTACAAATAAGGAACAATAACGATCAACTAGACCTATCCTTGGGGACTTCGGAAACTGAAGAACCACGGAATAAAGAGCAAGGACATCAAATAAACAATAACGATCAACTAAACCTATCCTTGGCGAATTCGGAAACTGAAGAACTACGGAATAAAGAGCAAGGACATCAAATGAACAACAACGATCAGCTAGACCTATCCATGGCGACGTCGGAAACTGAAGGACCACAGCATCCGGAGCAAGGACATCAAATGGACAGCGGTGAACAGCGCGACACATCCCTGAAGACTTCGGAGTCGGACAAACTAGTGAACTTGGATCCTGCAGAGGACATGAGCTCTAGGACTGACATAAGAGTAAGTAGAGAGGATGATATCATGAACATATTGTTAGAATTAAGTAAGGGTATGAAATGTATTGATAGTAAAGTTAGTAAGTTGAGTGATGAAGTAGCTAATGTGAAAACAGAAGTTAGGGAATTTAAGGAAAATATAAGTAGTTAGTAATGCTAGATTGGAGGCTAGAATGGAAAAATTAGAGAAATGTTTAGATAGTAAAGTAAGTAGGGAAGAGTTTAAACAGGAAACTAAGAAAATTAGTCTTGATCTACAAGCTGAATTAAATGAACAAACCCAACAGATGAAAACACATGTTGATGAGGAAATTAAATCCTGTAAAAGTACCGTTTCTAAATTGTCTTGTGAATTTAAAGATCAAATGTCTGAAAGCAACAATAAAATGGATAGGGAAATTAGTGTAGTTAAAAACGAATGTATTAAACGTAGGGACGAAACAGTTAAAGAATTACTAAATTTTAAGAGTGATGTTTTAGCTAGATTCGAGTTGCATAACAGTGAACTGATTGCATATCAGGATAAAACTAACAGTAGAGTAACAGAACTAGCAAGTAAAATCAGTACACATGAAAATAAAGTTCTTGATGACCTGAGAAATATGGCAGAGCAAATTAAAGAATCTAACCTAACTTTTGACAGAAATGTAAATGATAGATGCAATCAGATTACTGATAGGCTTATTAGTGAAGTTCATAATATTAATGTTAAGTTGAAGGAAAATCAGGTAGGGTTGAATGTAAATCCAGAGAATAAAGTAGCAGGCCTTCCCTTAAACATAGTATCGGATTCTAGAGCCGAACTATATTTAATAGACTTTGAACCAACAAAGGGAAATCACCCTATGTATTTTTTGAAATTTGCATCAAAATACGTAGAGCTAAGTAATGACCCATGGCATATTAAAGTTTTGCAAATTTTGAAACACACCAGGGGTGAAGCTAACGATTGGATGAGACAAAGTTTAATTAAGTGGGACAATTTTGAACAATTTGAAGTTTCCTTTAAGAAAAAGTATTGGGGGGTTTTCGCACAGAAAAAATTTGAAAATAAATTAATGGGCAAGGGTAATTTCAATCCCAACAAAGATGATTTAGTTGATTATGTAAAGGACTATTATATCAAATCAACATATCTAGATGCCAAAATAGACATGAACACTTTTCTTAAATTCATTGTAAGACATTTACCTAAACATTTAGGGAGCGCCCTTGTTGTCCATGGAAATATAACCGATCTAGATGATCTTGAAAGAGTACTAACAGATCTAAATGACATGAATAACCATGAAACTAAGAATTTACATACTGATTTTAATAGCAGTGCTAACAAAACAAAACTAGAATATGGTAGGGAAAATCATCGAAACTCTTTTTACAATAGGGATGATAGGCCTAGACAAGAATTTGAGAATGGAAGGGGTAGACCCTATAATAGATCATATCAAAATGACAGTACCGGTAACCGAAACAGATCAAATGATACACCATCAGCCAGGGTGAATAATGTAACCTATAGTTATGATAGTGATGGATTTAGAGGTCGAGGTAGAGGGAATAGACCAAGTCCTAGGGGAAATTATCACAACAACAATCATAGAGATAGAGAAAATGATAGCTGAGATAATGTACCGGACACGACCAATAGTGTAGAATCTTCAATTTCTGGGTCAGATATTAATAATTTTCAGTTATTAGGAGATAGTCAAATGTGTAGATTAGCAGAAAATTTTTTAAATAAAGAAAGAGAAATCGTGTCCGGAAATAATAAAAGTTTTATTGGATTTTGTAGAGGGGGACAGACAATAAACCAACTAAGGGATAACATAATATTAAATAAAGACAAGTTAAACAGTAAAGTTGTAATAATGATAGGGTGCAATGACCTTTTGAGAAAATACAGAGTAGGAGACATGATTAATAATATGAAACAACTAATGGAAATATTAAATGAGGAGGATAGGCTAATAATTATTTGCACTTTGCCCCCGATACCTCAAATATCACTTAGAGATTCATGGCATTTCAGTAAGTTAAATAAGTTTAATAAATTTTTAAGGAGTCTTGACAATAACAATAATGTTAGAGTAATGGGAATTGAGGAAGAGTTTATTGATGCATTTCATGAAAGTAATTGTAATATAAAATTATATGAACCTACTATATATTTTAATAATCGAAGTAGAGTGGATTTAATTCATTTGAATAAAGATGGACTTAGATTGTTGTATGAAAAGTGTAGGAAATTTACGGAAAAGTTCATAAGTGAGGTAGGCCCTAATGTAATGAAAAGCAACCAGAGTAAAGTTTGGAGAAAATTTTAATGAAGAATTGTATAATGAGGACAATTTTAATGATAAACTCATGAAATCAACAAATGAAAAACTACCAGAAATTGAATTAATTATAAATGGTAGGATGCATAAATGTATTGTAGATAGTGGTTCACAAGCTACCATAATAACGGAACAAATATATAATGAGATAAAAGAGTATTCTAAAGAACAGATACCAGAATTACCAGTTAGTAATCTGTCTATAATAGGAGTAACAGGTGTAAGATCTAAGAAAGTAGAAAAACAAGTACAATTGAATCTTGAGGTACAACAATGTATATTTCCAACTACATTTTTAGTAATTAAAGGTATAAATACTGACATAATTCTAGGTTGTGATTTTTTAAAGCAATATGAAGCAATAATTGATTTTGAAGCAAAGCGGATGTCATTAAAGTATGATAGGATTAGTGAAAGATTAAATATTCAGTTTTTGACAGAAGCCGAACATCAAATAGGTTCGATTAACCTAATTAAAATTCATAAGGTAAATTTTTATGACAATCCAAATGAATGTGAGAATGCCATAAGTAATTTAAAGGGGTTTTATGAAAGCAACGATAAATTAAATAACTTAGAGGCTCAGATTATGACGTATTTTCCGGGTCCGTGGAAAATATCGTCACACGCTCGCCAGAAGGGCGGTTGCCGGATAGCTAGCCTAGCTGGGTTCAATTCCAGGGGTCGTTTATAAAGCAATTTGATCAATCCTACAAAATTGAACATATGGCTCAGACTGGTGGCAAATGAGGAAGCGTCCTCAACAAACAAGCCGAATCATCATAGCCATATATGTTCATTATCCTGATCCTCGAAGTCGCGAATTTTCCCTCCCGTTCACGAAATGGAAACGAAATGAACGCGATAGGTGTGCTGTGGGCGAACCACAGTTGGGGAAATCGGAAGGCTGTGGGCGAACCACAGGAAAGGATGCTAGTCGTGGGAAAGGGAAGCAAGCGTAAATCGTATGTTAAGTTAACACTCATACAACCAAATGATTGCGCTGTACTAGCCAGACCCTCAAATTTATTACTATCCGTCACACAGCTAGTCGTAGCTATATTGGCGAAATAATCTGGTTTTGAAACCTAAACCTGCTTTGAGAAACCGCTACCTGCTGCGTGGTTGCTCCAAAAGTAAGCAAAACGCTGCCGAAGATCTACTGTCGGTCCAGTGATCCGTAGCCCATATTTATTCATTTCCGTTACTAAATCATCTCGGTTTAAGTCGAAGATCCAACTTAGTCGTGGGTCGGTTAGGGGAGTTCTCATACCCTTAGAAGTCATTCCCTGCGTGGGCAAGTTTAATGAAAGAGAGCTAGAAACTACAGAGCTGGTAGTCGCTATTGCAGCTGGGCTTGACCGAAAAATGTCGCTGTATAGTGTCGTGGCTTCCGTACTTGGGGTTTTCCTAAGGAATATTACGAGTCGCATTCTTAAATCATCCAAACTTCCTTCGGTCGGTAGACCATAATCAAGTAAAATTTGTTGGATCGCTTCTTTAGATATCTTATAGACCCAACTGACTCTTGTGTCGGATTCAATTAACGGGGAACGCTCCTTGTTTACTACTGTCACCGAAGAAAGAGGAGGAAAATCTAACGAAGTAGGCACTGTTGCGCTGGTTGTTGTGAAGGATAAATTTTCGGTCGTAATAATGGTGGTTGTCGGGGGTCCCTGATTGCTGATCGTGGTTACCGTAGTTGTCAAAGATTTTGTCGAGGGAGCAGTCGATTTTGTAGTCGAAGTCTTGGTTTTTGCACCAGTAGACGAGGTAGTTTCGTTTGTCATTTTCGGGCGCCAGCAACTGAGTTGCAAATAGTTACGAGAATATAATCGATGAAAATTTTCTTGTCTTCAAAAATTGTGTCCCTGTACAAGGGCGCCAAAACCTATGACGTATTTTCCGGGTCCGTGGAAAATATCGTCACACGCTCGCCAGAAGGGCGGTTGCCGGATAGCTAGCCTAGCTGGGTTCAATTCCAGGGGTCGTTTATAAAGCAATTTGATCAATCCTACAAAATTGAACATATGGCTCAGACTGGTGGCAAATGAGGAAGCGTCCTCAACAAACAAGCCGAATCATCATAGCCATATATGTTCATTATCCTGATCCTCGAAGTCGCGAATTTTCCCTCCCGTTCACGAAATGGAAACGAAATGAACGCGATAGGTGTGCTGTGGGCGAACCACAGTTGGGGAAATCGGAAGGCTGTGGGCGAACCACAGGAAAGGATGCTAGTCGTGGGAAAGGGAAGCAAGCGTAAATCGTATGTTAAGTTAACACTCATACAACCAACTTAAATAAAATACCATGCAACCAGCTTCCTTTCTATATTACTACCTACGTATAACCAACAGTTTCGGAGTGGGAAGTGCTGTGGGCGAACTACAGAAAAGGATCGGGACGCTGTGGGCGAACCACAGTGCTGCGGGCGAACCACAGTAAAGGATCGGAAAGCTGCGGGCGAACCACAGGCTGTGGGCGAACCACAGAAAAGGATCGGGACGCTGTGGGCGAACCACAGTGCTGCGGGCGAACCACAGTGAAGGATCGGAAAGCTGCGGGCGAACCACAGGCTGTGGGCGAACCACAGTTAAGTATCGGAGTGCTGCGGGCGAACCACAGTAAAGGATCGGAAAGCTGCGGGCGAACCACAGGCTGTGGGCGAACCACAGTTAAGGATCGGAAAGCTGCGGGCGAACCACAGTGCTGCGGGCGAACCACAGTAAAGGATCGGAAAGCTGCGGGCGAACCACAGGCTGTGGGCGAACCACAGTTAAGGATCGGAAAGCTGCGGGCGAACCACAGGCTGTGGGCGAACCACAGTTAAGGATCGGAATGCTGTGGGCGAACCACAGGAAAGGAAACAAAGTAGAATTTATGCAAGCCTATGGAAGCTGGTAACTAAATAATATTAATTTTAACTAATTGCAATTTAAGTATAAAGCAGCTGAAATAAATGTACGTGGATGTCAAAACAACAAATTATATCACAATCTGCCTTAAAACCTTGGCAGAAAATCGTCAAAGTGTTCGGAATGTATTAGCGATAGAAGAATGAAAAATAAACTAAATTACACTCAAGAGATTAAATGAAACTCAAATTTAAACTCAAATAAAATCAATATATCTTCTTATAAAATCACTAAAAACAACCTGTAATAAAATAAAAACCTTCCTCAGGTTTCGGTACGAAAGGGGGTTTTGAGTAGAATTGCTTCTAAGTGGAATAAATTTATAACTTCAATCAATTACTTTGAAGATCGATTAAATTAATGTAATTAGGAAATCGAATTCAACGGCAATACAGTTATGTAGTTGGCAAATCGAATTTAGCTTTAACTGTAAATCGTTAAACAAGTCGCAAATACAGTCGAGAATAATCTAAGTTCGTATGGGAGTCGAAAACACTAATAGGACAGGGTCGATCCCTACCTTGTGTGCAGGTCCGTCTACCTCCGTGGCTAGCGAGAGACTGACTCTCGAAGTGAGCCGGTCCCGGGAGCGGGGAGGCGGCGAAGAGGGGGAACTGCTTGTGCGCAGGTCCACTCGGGCATGCGCCGGAGCGCTTGCCTCCCGGCCAATGGCGGCCGCTGAGCCAAACCCCGGCGGGAAATTCGAATTGGAATATTTGCCGTTTTAATTTAAACCCTTTTTAGCGGTTTTAAACTAAATAAAAACAAGTGAAAATTTAACACGTTACAAGATACAGAATATTGAGGAACAAATAAACACCAAAATAAATGAAATCAAAACTTTAAACCATGCATTAAGTAATGATGACCTTAAAAAGTTGGAAAGTATATTATTAAAGCATAAGAATATTTTTTCTGAAACTCCAGGTTGTATAAAAGGCTATTCAGCCAAATTGAATATGAAAGAAACAAAACCCTATATTGGTAAATCTTATCCTGTACCATTTAGTAAGAGAAAAGAAGTAGAGACTGAGCTAGAAAAAATGAAGTGTGCAGATATTATTGAAGAATCAAGTAGCCCTTACTCTAATCCATTAGTTTGTGTAGTGAAAAAAGATCTATCAATCCGATTGTGTCTAGATAGTAGAAAATTAAATACCTATTTGATAAATGATTGTCAAAGTACAGAAAAAACTGAGGATATATTTCAGAAGTTTATGGGAGTTAAATATTTTACTGCATTAGACTTGACACAAGGGTTTTTCCAAATTATGCTTGATGTAGATTCTAGAAAGTATGTTGCTTTTACGTTTGGTGGAAAAAATTATCAATTTAAACGCTTACCGTTTGGTTTATGTGTTAGTACGGCTTTATTTACTAAAGCAATGGATAAAATATTTACTCAGGGATTTTCAGAGTTTGTAACCTATTATGTAGATGACATTCTAATAACTTCAAAAACATTAGAGGAACATTTAAGTCACATAGATAAAGTCCTGAATAGGCTAGCAGAATTTGGTGTAACCATTAAACTGAGAAAGTCAGAGTTTTTTAAGAAAGAAATTAAATTTTTGGGTCATATAATTAGTGATAAAGGAATAGCGATGGATCCAGAGAAAGTAGAAAAAATTACGAACTATAGAGAACCTAAGAATTTAAAAGAGTTACAGGCTTTTTTAGGCCTATGCAATTACTATAGAAAATTTCAACAAAATCATAGTGGCCTATCAAGTAAGTTTAGCAATATTATGAGTTCAAAAAATAAATGGGTTTGGGGAGACGAACAAAGAAACACTTTTCAAGAAATAAAAAATAAATTTTTGGAATCAGTAATGTTAAAACATCCTAATTTTAATCGACCATTCTTTATAAGCACAGATGCATCTGATATTAGTGTTTCAGCCATATTGTATCAAATAGATGAAGAAGGCAATGAGGGAGTAGTCTCATTTGCAAGTAGAACACTTTTAAGCTCAGAACAATCTTATACAGTAACTGAAAAGGAATTACTGGCAGTAGTGTTTGCCTGTAAAAAATTTAGGTCATTTATCATAGGGCACAAAGAAATAATAATAAGATCGGATCATAGGGCATTATCCTTTTTGAAGACATGTAAACTAACCCATGGAAGGTTATTAAGATGGAGTTTGATACTACAGGAGTACAACCTAACAATTGAATATGTAAAGGGCAAGGAGAATGTACCAGCAGATGTGCTGTCGCGAGTGACAGAAAATAACTATGAAAGTCCTGTAGAAAAATATACTATTAAAGTACTTAGTTCAAAAAATAATTATGGTTTTGTTGAGTCAGAAGGTAATCTTATTTTTAAAAATATGGCGGATAGTCAACAGTTAGATGAACATTGTAGGGAAGTAATGAATAGAATTAATGACGCATCAGAAGAAAATAAGAAAATTAAGGATCTTTATAGAATTCATAATGGTGTATTATTTAAGAGGAAATCTGTAGATGAGGAAAAATATCGTATCTGCATTCCAGAACAAATAGTTAAACGATTAGTGGAATTCACTCATCTTAAATTTGGCCATATGGGGGGTGGAAAGATATTTTTAATTCTTAAAGAATACTGTGTTTTCAGAAATATGGAGAAATCCATAAAAAATCTGCTTAAAAAATGTATTTTATGTCAAAAGACCAAACATGCAAATATTAAACAAATAGGGCAATTAACACCTATTGTACCAACTAAAGTAGGAGAGTTAGTGGCTGTAGATTTGATAGGGGAGTTACCAACTGGTAGAGGAGGAGTGAAGTATATTTTTGTTGTAATTGAAGTTTTTTCTAAATTTGTTAAACTGTATCCAATAAAAAATGCAAACAGTAAAATATTGTTAACAAAAATAACAGATGATTTTTTGAAGTTTATAAATCCAATTGAAAATATCTTAAGTGATCATGGAACACAGTTTTCTAGTAATAAATGGTATGACACCCTTGGACATTACCAAATAAGACCCATACATTCATCAGTTTATCACCCTGCCAGTAATCCAACAGAGAGGGTAAATAAAGAGGTTAATCGTATGATTAGAACTTATTGTTATGATAAGCATACGAAGTGGCCAAATACATTAGACTTTATTGAAAATTGTCTTAACAATGCTGTTCATGGAACTACAGAACAAATTCCTTACAAAGTAGTTTTTGGTAAAAGAAACAATGGTTTTATTAACTCAATTATTAAATTTCCAAATGAAAATAAATTTGACCATGGAAAAACAATAGAAATAGTAAAAGGAAACTTACAAAGTAAAGCCGAAAAAAGAAAAGAACGATATGACAAAAGAATTAAACCTGTATCTTACCAAATTGGTGGAAAAGTTTTGGTAAAGACTCATTATCTATCAAATAAAACATTAGGGAAAATAAAGAATTTTTTTCTTTTATTTGAAGGACCTTATGTTATAGTAGATATTAAAATGAATAATGCATATGTATTAAAGGATCCTAACAATGACAATTTAATTGGTACATATAATGTAACTCAACTTAAAAAATTTCTTGAATAAGGTTTAGTAGTTGAGAAAGTCTAAGTAGTTTTAAATAGGTCTCTTTATTTGAGGGCACATTCCTTACCTTAATACAAGACCATATATCAAGAAGTTGTAGAACAATTTTGTTATTCATTATATTTAAGAAAATGTTAGAATCAATATGAATTTTGTGTTTTCTTTATTTGTAGTGTAATTGTATGTAATTTGAATTTCATGTTGTCTTTATTTGTTGTGTGATTGTATGTTTGCTAAGGATGTTTAGCTTACTTTAGTAATAAAATTGTATAAAAGGAAAGGAAATTAATTGTAAAGCCACTGATGATTAAAAAAAAAAATAAAATAAAATAATAATAATAAAATTAATTTAAATTATAAATTTTGATAAAACGCATATACACAAAAGGTGGTAATTCACTGCTTCATAACAGAAGTTATAAATCATTGAATTAGGGGGGTTTCTGTAACGGTATCAAAATTTATAATAAAATATTTAATTTAAAATAACAGTAGCGTACAAAATAACGAACGGAAAATGGCAGATTAAAATAAATAAACAATTAAATGAGTATATCTATAGTCAACGTCAAGCTGAAGAAATTTATTGGCCACTTAAAAAAAATCCGACATGGGCGGGAAATGATCCGACGTCACACTAGTGACGGGAGAAATGGAAAGATGGCTGAAAAAAGTAGTTCGTTATAAATAATTCAAGGGAAATTATTTAAATGATTATTTAGACAAAGGTTAATTTCTCGAGATAAAATAAATAAGTAATAATTATATTTAAACAAATACATAAACTAAATTTCTTATACAGATACAAAAATAATTAATTTGAGAGTACGCCTGCCAAATTTTCCTACGCGATACCTTGTGGAGAGAAGATCTCGCTTCTCGTTCTTGTTCTCGATGCATGGTTTTGGATAATGCCGGTGGTATAAGTAGTTTTCTGTGGCGATTATTAAAAGTTAATTCAGTTTTAGTTCGTGGAACTTTTCAAATAGATAGTGAAAGTCAATCATCGGTGGTTTAATTTGTTGACTGTAATTTGTTCAATTTTATAAACTGTGCACAACAATATATTTCCATTGTAATAAACATGTGAATTTAGACTCAAAGTGTGCTTTCTTGTTTAGCCTAGAACCTCAACGCTGTCCCACCAAATAACCCGCTAACGACCCTGAGAAAAGAGGACAATATTTAAAGTAGCCTACAGTCGATTTATCAGTTTAATTTAATTCAAGAGAATGAAAAGGAGAACGTTACAACACTTTAACACCTACAGGGGAACTGCAGAAAATATAAAAACTACCTTATATATGTTATAGATTTTGATGTAAGTGTAATTATAATTTTTTTCACAGCATTAAAATTTTTACATCGGTAAAATTATAATTTTTACTATTTAATACTGTTGATAAAAGAATGGAGTTTTATGCAAAATAATCGATATATAATTTTTCATTCTTTAAAGCCTTTTATTAATTCATAATTTTTTAAATTAATTAATTAAATTCAAACAATAAGCTTTATTGCCCTGTATCAGATTCAAATTTTCAGATAAATAAACAGTCCCACTAGCTCGCCCATGTCACCAAAGTCGGTTTTTTTTTTTGTGGTCGCTGAACAATTACCCAGTTTAAGGCTCCGGTCTACCTGAGCCCGAACAACACAATGCCGAATGCCGTCTCGCGGAAATTCCAAAGAATTATAATTGGTTTGCTAAGTTTATTGATTTAATAAGGCCCCGGTCTACCCGAGCCCGAATGCCGTCTCGCGGCCGCGTCCGTAGCGCTAGGCGAGTTTGATGGTTGCAGAGGTTTACGGGGATCGTGTTTTAAAATTAGACAATTAAGATGGAGATTCTTCTTTAATATGACACTTTAGTTATAGCTCTAGGCTGCATTTAGCAGAAGATAATAGGATTCTAAAATAACCCCTTGCATTTGCATCGAGAAAACAGATGATTTTATTCAGTTATAGCTAAAATTAGAAATTTTATTTAAAAATTCTAAAATAATTGCCGACGAGATCATTTTTTCTACGTTTAGAAAAAGTTAACAGCCAATGTCTATCTTTAATTTATCAGTTTTAAAACATGATCCCCGTAAAAACCTCTGCATCTATAAAACTTGCCACTAGAGAAAAAACAGATACGATTTTAGACAGTTATAACTGAAACTGGAAATTTTATTTAAAAATTTTAAAAAGATAGCCGACGAGATCTTTTTTACTTTTAGAAAAAGTTGAGAGTCAATCTCTATCATAATTGGTTAATTTTAAAACAGGTTTCCTGTAAACCCCTGCATCCACAACTCGCCTAGCGCTGCGGACGCGGCCGCGAGACGGCATTCGGGCTCGGGTAGACCGGGGTCTTAGTAAAATCAATAAACTTACTAAACCAATTATAATTCTTTGAAATTTCCCTCTTCATATAAATTGTAAAATAATGTTCAAAATGTAAACATCTTAAATATCTTAACGTTCTGTGGAAGTCTTTGTTTCTTGTAAAAAAGGATGTACTACACGTCTCAAGACAAGTAGGGGAAGTTTATTTTGAAGTTACTTATATAATTTATTTTTGGGAATTAAGAAAATAAAACTGTGTTTGAAATACATATTTAGCTTTTCACTTAGAAATGACGGATTACTTTAATTGTTGTCGAATAATTTCGTTAATTAATAATGTTACTGTAAGTCTCTCATTTGGACCCATTTCTTCCCTTGCCCGGCTTTTGTAGGTCGTGTCGTGAGGTTCCCTCTTCTTTCTGAGTTGTCCATTTCTAAAGCGTATAATTTTGTTCGACATTAAGTTTTAATGCGAGTTTTAGTTGTTCTTCATCACATTCAGATTTTGTGAAGAAGATTGATAAATCTACGTATCACTTTAAACCATACCAGTAAGTACGTTATGAAAAACTCTTGTAGAATAAGCCAAAGTAAAAATCCCTATTATTGAGGTTGGGTTGCCAAAAATGTTGTTAAACGAAACACAACAAACTAATGTAGGTAAGAATGCTGAAATCCATTCTTTGAATGATATGAGTTCACACATCTTAGTGAGTGTCTTGAAGGTTAAGATTTTAAATCTTCCATGCTTAGAAACTAAGCATGGAAGATTTTAAATCTCAACCTTCAAGACACTTAAATAGGCCTAGGCCCATCTTGTAAGTAAGCCAACTAGGCCTACTAAGAATTCAGTCTTCTCTACCCTCAGCAACTATCATGATAGTCTTTACTTTTGTTTAACAACTTATGCAAATGAATATCTAACTATGTTTAGCCTATATTCATGTCAATAGGCAATGTATATAACCCAATGGCGTAGGCCTATGTCGCATGACATATAACCCATCATACGTTTATAAAAATATCCAATAAAGGTCAATTCTTATGTTATAAAGTTGCGTAGGCCTAGGCCTAAAGCCGTGTTTAATGATTAATCAACGTTTAATGATCGGAGGGTTAAAATTTTTATTACTATAACCCCTCTCTGGGTTTTAATCGTCAAAATATCTACCGTTGACCTAATGCTTGCGTATAATTTTCAACAATTGCAAGGTTTACGGAATCGTTTTGAGATTGATTGGTTTTGGACCGGAATAGAGCGATGAACAGTACGGAGAGATAAGTTTTTTACCAAGTTTTATGGCAATTTATAATGACAGGATGCATTTGGTTACTTATAAAATTATTAAAGTACGGAGAGATAAGTTTTTTACCAAGTTTTATGGCAATTTATAATGACAGGATGCGTTTGGTTACTTATAAAATTATTAAAGTATAATATAACTTTTTTATTTGGGTTTCCTTTATTTTATTCCTCTATGAGAAGAAATTTTTTACTGTATGCAGTCTTGACATCATATGCTCTAAACTGTCGTCAGCCTGTATAAGACATTTCTTATATGGGTGTAAGTATTGTTTTAGCAATAATAAGTAGTTATATTGCTAAAGTAACATCTTAAAAAAGTTTCTGACCATTATATGGGTACAGCAGGATGGTCACGGAATTTGGCTGACATATCACGGAGTTATTTTTCGTTCTCACGGAATTATGGTGCAAAAATGACTTGCTCTCGTAAATATTTTATAGTTAATCACATTTTGAAGCTATTTACCACCTGAAAACAGTATATTGAAGGGGAAATAATGAAGAGTAAAAAAATAGTACAACATACAACCTTACTTATGGAAAAAAGGTGTTTAATGGTTGAAAAGAAACTTAACAAGGCTGAAGGATGCTTAAGGTCACGGCATTTAGGCAGTTTACTACCAACGTAAACAGTTGTGCGGAAAAGTCTAGAAAATGCACAGTATTGTTATTTTTACTATTGTTATCGTTAATTTAGCTAGAAGTTCAAAAATAAGTGAAGTTAATTTCTGCAAACTCAAAACCCATTTTTAAAAGAGCAATACGGGAGTTGCAGCCCAATGGTAGACCTCTGGCCTCACAAGCCAGCGGTCCCCGGTTCGATCCCGGGCGACGACATTACACGCATAAACTTGAGCGGTCACCTCTAGCTAGCCTATGTGACTTAATGTCGTGATTGTTCCTTGCTGTCTTTAGATCACCGCACAGGCCTATTGGTCCATGGTGACGGTCAGTGAAAGTTAAAAAAATATATACAAGTTTTTGTTTAGCCTATATAAAAAGTTGTATTCAGGAACACAACTGCAATTATTTTATGTTTTGATTATAAAATTTGTTTTCATTTTTAATATTTAGGAGAAAAATTTTACTTTGTGATACAGCACAGTCACAATATACGTTATATTTATAGTTAAAAATTATTTTTATGTCATGAGATATGATTAAGCCTAATACAAATTTTTATTCCCAGTCACATACTTGTTCTTTTAACTATGTGATTATTAAGGCTGCTTTGTTTTATCTATTTAAAATGCTACAACATACAAATTTTCAGGACCAATATACACCATTAAAATAGAAAGACGAATAGAATTATACGGGAAAATATAAAATGCAAAAGGCAATTATTTATAATTCTCCTATGACTTATTATCCCAATGACCGCCCGCCGCGCGCCCGACGGACGTCTTTCAACGCTGGAGAGACACTTGACATTTTTGTCAGCGTCACAATGACGCGAGCCCGACGTCAAATCAAATTGAGGCGGGATTCATGTTCCACAACAGGACTACCGTATTTTTTGTTAGTTATTTATTAGGCTAGGTTAAAATCTCAAATTTATATTCCAGTGTTAGTTCCATGTATGAAGCTCCCCCCTATGCCTTTGGAAAACTTGTGAATTTGTTTATTTTAAGTTGTCAAAATAATATATTAAAGGCAGTTCTGTCAACAAAAGATAAGGACGGACCGTGACTACCTGCGGTCACCCTCTTTAACTTTGAAATCTATTAAAATTTGGTCCTTGTTTGTTTTAGGGTGACTAGGCCTAATATGAGAAGAACTACAAAAAGAGTGATAGACCTATTTCTAAGAGGCAGTTTTGCCACTAGTTTTGAGACGAGTGAAGGATTTCAAAGAAGAAGTAGTTGAAAACTTCATGTGCTTAAGTGTAGCGATACATTTACTTTTAAATCCAACACTTTGTCTTCAGTATCAGGACTATGCAAGAACACTGTTGGAATATTTTTTGGCAACATTTAAGAAAATATATGGAGTACATCTGCTATCATACAATGTGCATGGGCTTTTTCATTTAGCTGATGATGTCACCACTTTTGGATCATTGGAACTTTTGGAACTGCAGTGCATTCCAATTTGAGAATTTCATGTTCAGCATGAAGAATCTATTGCACAAACATAATCAGCCTCTGCAACAAATTTCAAGACGACTCAAAGAAAACGTTACTCATCAAATCAGTAGATTGCCTGAACATAGAATTGAGTACAAGAACAACCACGAAAACGGTCCGTTAGTGGAAGGCTGCACATCACTACAGTACAAAACTGCCATTCCAATCTGGCAATCTTAGTCTGCACAAACGTCGCAATCCATAATACACTCACTTATGTAATAAGTGTCTTAAAGAGAAACAGTGAGTGATCCCTGGTACTCACATCCTAATTATTCTAATAGGCATCGACCGTAGCTCAATGGTAGACCTTCGGGTTACCCAGTGGGCCCGAGTTCAAATCCCGGTTCGAGACAAAAAGATCGTTCGGCCGCTCCCGTGGTTCGGAAATCAAGTTAAGCTGTTGGTCTACCTGCATAGAAAACAAAAAATGCAGGCCTTTCAGGCGAGAAGAACCATCAGTTATTGCTAATCTCCCTCCACTCAAAAAGCCATACAATTATTATTATTATTGTTATTTTATACTAATTATTTGAATAGACTGTACTTGTGGCTTCACCAATTGTTAAACTTTCCACGAGAGAAAAAAATTTTTGTTTTTGCTGTTTTCATCTGGATTTTGACTAGGTACTAACTTATATTGCTTAGGCTTTGATTTATATAGAGTAGAAGTGAAATGCGGGTTGTAGCACAAGCTATATATAATAAGGAAACTATATACTCCTTACCTGACGGTCTAGTATGACATACTCCTTACTTGACGGCCTAAGATGGCATTGCTACACTACGACTCCTCCTTATGCACTGGGGCCGACGGCCCCAGACGAGCGCAGGCCGCAGATGTGTGTTCTAATCAAGCGGTTCATCAAGCGTAATTGTATTACTGATTGAGACTGTTTGATTGTTGATTGTATAAACGATGTTGCAATAGATCTGCGTACTTAGCTAATTGTTAATAGATATTTAATATTCTATTCAATATTAAATATTATATTATGGTTGTAGATGGTTCACCTAATATAGGTGAATGCAAATTTTATTAGTAAATGTTGGAAAATAAACGATTTAAAAAGTTCATTTTGTTTCCCAGATTGTTGATTGTATAAACGATGTTGCAACAGATCTGCGTACTTAGCTAATTGTTAATAGATATTTAATATTCTATTCAATATTAAATATTATATTATGGTTGTAGATGGTTCACCTAATATAGGTGAATGCAAATTTTATTAGTAAATGTTGGAAAATAAACGATTTAAAAAGTTCATTTTGTTTCCCATTTAAGAATAACTTAGGAAAATTCATTAAAATTATTTCCATTACCAGTGAAGCTAAGTTGTTAATGTTTCCAAATAAGTTATTTATTTGTTTTTGTTTGAAGTTTTTCATATGGTATGTGTTAAAATTATATACAATTTTTAATTACAGTTGAAAAATACCAAATAAATTTTAAACGTCTGATCATGTGGTTTTTTAACATAACTTGATGAATATCGCCTTACACAACTGTACTAAATTTTATCAAAATCGACGATCTGTTTGAGGATAATTGTAGACACATATTATACAGAATTTTGTGTCATAGTTTATGTGACAGATTTATGTGAACACACATACACAAATATACAGAATGTAATAAAAATGTTTCAGGACTTTGTATTGTGATTGCTTGTACAAAACATAGAAAAACTCTCATAAAATTGGTCCTAAAATGCTTGTTAGACCGCTAGCTGTCATTTGAATGGTTATAAGATTTTTTACACATGACATTGGATAGATAATTGAATTTTGCGACTTTTCTATTATAAAATCAGATAAAATTTATTTTGTTGAAAATGGCAGGATAACGCCCTAATGAAGCATTTTATAAAACTTCTACAACGTATTTCTACTACAAATATTCTATGTTTCTATATTTTTTAAGAATGTAAAAGATTAAAGCAATTCATTTTCGGTTTGAGTTGTAATCAGTGATGCACCTCTGATGAAAGAAGTGATTAAGAAATGCAACTGCATAACGAATCATGTAATTAAAGACAGTACACAAATCAAGTTGATATTATGATGCACTTGCATGTTGAAAAATATTGATTCTTTGTTGCATTCTTAATTGTGTGCATTCTACATTGATTGTCAACCATTACCGACTGCATATAAATAATCCAGTCGTGGTACACTGACTGAATCGTTCTGGACATTCCACTGGCTGAGGTGCAGTCGATATCATATCATTGTGGTAAGTCCAAATTCATACAATATTATATGATTATTTAAAAATTAAAACATTAGTTATTGAATATGTTTTTAACGAATCTTTCATAGGAAGAAGCTATTACATAGGTCACATGTTAAGACCAATGCTCTAGACCATGTTACTTTTTCGTTTTGAGATGCTCAGTTACCAAAAATAGTTATTGAAATTTATACCTATATGTATGTATTTCTAGACATAATAACTCTCGTAAAAACGATCCAATCAAAAACAAATTTAGCGGAGATGTGTAAATCCTACCTTATAATTATTATAAGGAGAATAGACATTTATTTCTTTATTTTGTATCTCGTGATGAAATTTTGCTTACAGGTTCTAAAGTACACAAATCAAGTTGAAAAAATATTGATTCTTTGTTGCATCCCTAATTGTATGCGTTCTTCATTGTTTATCCACTGCATATAAATAATTCAGTCGTGATACATTACACGACTTGAATCGTACTGGACATTTCACTGACTGAGGTGTAGTCGACATCATATCATTGTGGTGAGTCTAAATTCATACAATATAATATGATTATTTAAAAATTTAAACATTAGTTATTAAATATATTTTTAACAAATCTTTCATAGGGAAGAAGCTATGATGGGGTCACATGTTAAGACCTATGCTCTAAACCATGTTACTTTTTCGTTTTGAGATGCTCAGTTACCAAAAATAGTTATTGAAATTTATATGTATATGTATGTATTTCTAGACATAATAACTCTCATGAAAACGATCCGATCAAGAACAAATTTGACGGAAATGTGTAATCCTACCTTATAATTATTATAAGGAGAATACATTTATTTTATTATTTTTGATCTCGTGATGAAATTTTGCTTACAAGTTCATCTGGTAAAAATTAATATTACTAATGTGGAAATTCACTGAGTACGCAGGTCTACTTCTAGGATATTAAGTTAAATGATGTTTTAAATTTACTATTGGCTTATACTTATTTAACTTGTCTTCACTACATAAAGCATTTATTTTAATTATTTTTTAGGCATGTCGGATCTACTGGATTTAACTATGGAGTCTGAAGATGAACAACCAAAACAACAGCAACAAAAACAACAACAACAGCAGCAACAGCAATCACAACAACAGCAACCAGAACCACAGCAACCAGGAACTTCAAAAGAGGAACCGGCAATCTCTCAGGGTACAACTTTATTTTTTACTATCATACAACTGCTTGAAAACTTGCACATTGTAGGTCTTTGTAACTTATTCAATTGGCAAAGGGTTGTAGATGGACTTGCAAGAAATGATTTTATATTCAATGATCCAAATTTAACTCAGATTTATGGGGTGATCAAACATTTTTTTAAAATTTTCTATGATCATGTTCATGCAGATGAATTAATTAGCCAAAGAGAATTGGAAAATTTAGTGGTACAAGATGTTGAATTTGAGGATTTACTAACAATTTGGGAAAATGAAACAAAAAAGTCTCCCTATTTTTTAAAAAAATTTTCATTTCAAGCTGTTTAAAAGTTTACAAATTTAGTTAGAAAAATAATTAATTATGAAACTCAAGATGTAACTAATGATAATGAGGATGAGAATGACAACTATGATGAATGTAAAAAAAAGAAAACAAATAAATGATATTAAGTTTAAAAATAAAAAAATTAAAAATAATAATGATTGTAGTACATCTGATGAATCGGAAAATGAAGATAGCTTTGCAAAATTGTTTAAATATTCAAAACAAAAAACACCTTCTTTAAAAATAAGTCAACAGTTTCAATATAACGCGGAAAATTGTCGTCAAAGAATTACCACACCTGGTAAAAAAGGTTCACATCTAATTAAAATTGAAATCACGGATTGCCGTGATCTAAAAAATTGTAAATCTGAAAAGTTTTTCTGGCAAAAAGTTAATAAAAAGGGTTATTTTCTTCTAAATGTAAACGAAAAAAATGATGCTGAAACCCTTAATCAATTAGTTGAAATATTAGCAAATGTTGGTAATAAGGTGAAAAAAATAAAAAATGCAAAATTTGAAACTTTCGAGTCTAGTGATAATAAAAAATAAATTGTATTGTCATATGTATCAGTATCCAAACGAAATTTTTGACAGTTTTTTTATTTTTACAGCAGAAAATGATGTCTTAGGCTATATAAAATTATCGCCAAACGCATATCCACCTCAACGAGCTACTCCTCAATCGGTTGGCTATGATTTGCGTAGTGCTTATCATTATATTTTACCAAAAAATAGCAATATGTTAATTCAAACCGATTTAGCAATCAAATTACCTAAAAATACATATGGAAGAATAGCTGGTAGATCGGGGCTTGCATTACATAAATCCATATTAGTAGGTGGTGGGGTCATTGATCCAGACTATAATGGTAATGTAGGAGTAATTTTATTTAATTTGTCAGAATCAAATCTCCTCATTCAAAAAGGAGATAAAATCGCTCAATTAATAATTGAATCTGTACTGACTCCTAAAGTCACAGAACTACAACTGTTGGAAAATACACAAAGAGGAAGCAGGGGATTCGGATCCACTGGAAAAAATTAACAACATAATAATATTCCAGATGCCTCAAGACAATCCTCAAACCTCTAACTTGTATGGTCAAATGGAAATTGAAGAACAGGAAGATAACAAAAAGAAGCAAAATAGATTACATATATTGAGATCAAATAATTTTTTTGAGTTAAAAAATGCTTTTAAAGGTAATTTAAGAACATTTTATTATAAAAATGATTCAGAAATTTATAAAGATGTGTGTTTAATTTTACTAAGCATAAAAGATCAAATAAAAAAATTAATACTAAACAATTTAATTGAATATGGGGCATTGAAGTTTAATTTATTCGTTGAATGTACTTACATAAGACATCATACTTTGGAATTACAAGATAGAGCCTTTAAAACATCAAACCATTCTGTTTTTCTTAGTACTCCCCTGGATAGCTTAATTCGAAAACTTATAAAAAAGATTTGTACAGAAGAAGAAACAGCTGAGAATAAAGGGAGTGGATGGTCACTGTATTCTGTTGACGGAATTATGATTCGATTAAGCAGATACAGACCATTGGGAGGTAGTTCTTACATTCCCTTACCAAAATTTATTCAACTAAAAAAAGCAGTTATTAATCCACAGAATATCCACGACAATAAATGTTTTCAATATTCTATACTGTCTAGGTATGTAACAGGAAGAAATCCACAAAGAATTGATAATAGGTATAATGATTTGATTAATAAGTTTGATTTTTCATGTGTTCAATATCCTACACCTTTAAAACAAATTACAAAATTTGAAAAATGTAATCAAAATGTAAGTATAAATGTGTATGGTATAAATGATAAAAATGTTATATATCCTTTAAGAATATGTAATGAAACTAAAGTAAATCATTTTGATCTCTTATTGATTTCAAACTCTGAGGGCGTGTTCCATTATTGTTATATCAATAATTTTTCACGATTACTAAGCAGTCAAATTTCAAAACATAAATCTAAATTAGTGTTTTGTAAGAGATGTTTATCTCATTTTATAAATGAAAAAAAATTAACCATCCATGAAAAAAATTGTTTAATGAATAAACCTATAAGAGTAGAAATGCCGCAAAATGAATCTGATTAAAATGAACCCAAGGTACTAAAATTCACTAATTTTCACCATAAAATGAAATTACCAATTGTTGCTTATGCTGATTTTGAATGTATATTAAAGAAAGTTAATATCAAACAAACACAATTTACAAAAATAGAAGAAAAACATGAACCAATCAGTTTTTGTATTTATCTAGTTGTTGATGATAGTATTCCTGATTGTATTAAATCACAATTACCCGATAAACCATATTTATATAGAAAAAAAGATGTAAATGACGATGTAATGGAAATTGTTATGAAATACATAATTTCATTGACAAATTTAATAGGAAAGCTATTAGAGCGTGATATTCCAATGAATCCATTGACACAGGAGGAAAAAATAAAAGTTAAAACTTGTAAGAATTGTGAATTATGTAATACGGAATTTACAGCAATGTGTTTACCTGTAAAAGATCATTGTCACCTGACTGGAAAATTTCGATCTGTGTTATGTAATAATTGTAATTTAAACAACAATAAAAAAACAATATTTACAATATTGTTGTTTGTTGTTAAAAACAAAAAACAACAATATTTACCATTATTTATTCATAATAGTTCAAATTATGATACTCATTTTATAATAAGAAAATTAGGCTGTGACAATGAAAAGGTTACACTTATTCCAAATACAAATGAAAAATATATTTCTTTTATTAAAAATACTTCCAGTGGTTTAAAGATAAAATTTCTCGATAGTTTTAGATTTATGAATGAAAGTTTATGTCAACTAGTAAAAAACTTACCAGCTGATAAATTTAAAAATTTAAGTTTATTTTTTAAAGAAGACGAGCTACCTCTAGTCAGACAAAAAGGAATTTATCCCTATGAATTTACAGATTCTTTGGAAAAATTAGAAATTAATGCACTACCGACAAAAAATGAGTTTTATAGTAAAATTACCGAAACACATATATCAGATCAAGATTATAAACTAGCAAAATCTGTATGGGATAAATTTCAATGTCAAACTCTCGGTGATTATAGTGATATATATTTAAAAACTGATGTACTCTTGTTAGCCGATGTTTTTGAAAACTTCCGTTCAATTTGTTTACAAAATTATGAATTGGACCCCGCTTATTATTTAACAGTTCCTAGCTTAACTTTTGATGCAATGTTAAAATTTACAAAGGTTGAACTGGATTTACTATAAGATATCGATATGTACAATTTTATAGAAAGAGGTATTCGAGGGGGTATCACAAGTGTTATTAAACGTCATGCTACTGCTAATAATTCTTATATGGGTTCACTGTATGATCCAAAAAAAGAAACATCATTTTTAACCTATTTAGATGCAAATAATTTATATGGTTTTGCAATGTCAGAATTAATTCCAGAAAAAAAATTTAAATGGCTTCCCGAGAAAAAATTATGTGATTTTGATGTAATGTCTATTCCTGATGATAGTTCAACAGGTTATATTATTGAATGTGATGTAGGTTATCCTACCTATTTACACAACAGTCATTCAGACCTACCATTTTTAGCAGAAAAGAAAATTCCAGAATGGTCTAAAACTGAAAAGTTATTAACCACTTTAGAAAATAAATATAACTATGTATGTCATTATAGAATTCTTAAACAAGCTATTTCAAATGGTTTAGTGCTCATTAAAATACATAGGGTTTTAAAATTTACACAAAGTGCTTACCTTAAACCTTATATTGATTTTAACACAAACAAAAGAAAAGAGGCTAAAAATGATTTTGAAAAAAACTTTTATAAATTGTTGAAAAATGCAATGTACGGCAAAACAATAGAAAATGTACGAAATCGTGTTAATATTGAACTTGTGACAAATGAAAAAAGACTTGACAAATTAATTTCAAAACCTAATTTTAAAAATAGAATTATATATGATGAGAACATATGTGCAATAGAGTTGGAAAAGGAATCAATATGCCTGGATAAACCAATTTATATTGGTTTTACTGTATTGGAATTAAGTAAGTATCATATGTATGATTTTCACTACCGTATAATAAAAAACATGTAAAAAGGTAAAAAGGTTAAACTATTATATTTGGATACTGATGCATTTTTTTATCAAATATTTACCAAAGATCTGTATAAAGATTTTAATAATTCTGAGTTAAAGAAATTTCTTGATATGTCTGATTATCCAAGAGATCATTTTTGTTTTTCTGAAGAAAATAAGAAAACTTTGGGAAAATTTAAGGATGAAGTAAATGGAATTATTATTATTGAGTTTATTGGCTTAAGACCAAAATTGTATACTTTCAGAACATTGAATGATTTTGAATTCCAAAAGAAAATGTTTTTAAAGAAAGCAAAAGGTATAACCAAACCTGTTATAAAAAATCATATTAAATTTGAAGATTATAAAAATTGTTTATATCAAAAAACCAAAATTCGAAAACAAATGCGACTATTTCAATCAAAAAAACATCAAATGTATACTGTTGTGGTTAATAAAATAGCTTTAAGTTCAAATGATGACAAACGTTATATTTTAGAAGATAATATTTCGACATTACCATATGGACATTTTTCTTTAAAACATAAAAAATTCATTGTAAAAAATCATGAAATAGTATATGCTTAGTTATTTTTATAACATGTATTTATAAAATTCAATGTCAAACTCTATGTGATTATTGTAATATATATTTAAACTGATGTACTATTGTTAGCTGATGATTTTGAGAATTTCCGTTTAATTTTTTATAAATTATGAAAATAAAAGAATTTATCAATATATAAGAAATATATTAATTCTGTCAAATGATATGATATTTAAATAAACTCAGCCAGTATATATGACAAAAATCGTTTTATTTTCTCCTTTTTTCTCTACATAATTTTTTTCACGATACCAGAAAGAGGTGAGTAGTGGATTAAAGCATCATAGATAATCAAACAGTATGCTGCAGTGTTGGCTGGAAAATCAGCTGTTGTTTGCATTTCAATTCTGACATCCAGAGTTCCAGTCTTAAGAGTATCCACCTGTTTTGAACAATCTATTACACACATAGGACATTTTGCAAAAAAATCCTTTTTAGTAATTACGGGTTGATCATCACTTCCAGTATAATATGAAGATTGGAATTTTGAATATAGTTCATATAATAATGATTTGTTTCCCATTAAATTGTCATATGGGTAATATTTACTATTCAAGTATAATTTTATATTTTCTAAATTACAAAAATCAAAATATGAAGCATTTTTATTTGATTTATCTTTACGATCTGTTTGAAAAGTTATTATCACATATCTTGGACGTTCAATCATACTTGCTGATTTTACTGTCCAAGTGGTGAATTTGGTGGCGGGAAGCAAGGGATACTCATGTAATTGCCATCTTCGAAATGCAATCTGTAAAAACTGGTCTGCATCTGTTATTTTTAACAAAGATAATTTTACTTCATCATCAACATGAATATATGGCATTTTCCAAATGACTTTGGAAATGTTTATTTTACAATCATGAAGTGCTTCAGCACCTTGTTCAATAGCATTTTTATCTGAGGAGGATCTTAGTAATACCAATTCTTGTTTTACATTTAATAAATTTTTTGTATAATCTTCGACAAAACCAAGTAATAATTTTAGTGGAATACAAAACGAAAATGTTGTTTTATCTGCCTGATTTCCAAGCCCTGGGATATTCCATCCAGCATTGTTCATCCAATTAGCGTCACCAGGACGAGCTGTAAGTATGTTCTTTATAGTAGATGTTAAACCTACATTTTTTATTTTATCTATTTCTATTCCACATATCTCATATCTAATTTCATCGAAAAAGAATGCCGCCGCATTGTTGATAAAGTCTGTTGTGGTATCATCAGAATTATCTGCAGATTTTACAATTTTTCCTTCTATTAATAAGAAACTTTTATTTGGTAAAGTATATACATCTGTTTGATGGATTGGAATTCTTATTTCATCTCCATTATTAAATGAATTGGAATTATATGGATTATGAGTATGCCATTCAAAATCAACAATTGATTCATCAAAGTGAATTTTTTCTTTCACATCTAAAATACTATTCATCGTTCTTATTAAAAATTTGTAAAGAACTCAGAAATATTCTATTGCGTAGTGTTAATGGCTTGAGTGATCGTCTATGACTGAAAGATTTATTCAAATTTATTACGTTATTATTTAAAAAATTAACTTTTTTACATGGAAATACGATACCCATTATTTTTGTTTTTTTCTGATATGGACCCTAATGTTTATTTTTTCTTTAAGGAAATTAACCAGATCACCGTTTTGATCTTCAAGTCTAATATAAAACTCGTCTAATATGGTTTGTTTTGTTATTGGTAAATATTGAACAATATTCGGTTTTTCTACTATTTTATAGCCAGGACTAACGTCTGGATAAAATTCATAAAGAACATGTCCTTCAACACCGTCCCTGTATGATCCTTTAACAATGTTGCAAGTTACCCGTATAATGTCCACCTTATTAATGGAGACTTGGTTTGGTGAAACATTCCATTTATTTGCTTCTAATTTTTGATTATTAAATCCTAAAAGTTCTCTGAGCGTGTTTTTCTGTGTAAAATCTACGATTTCTGAGCATTTAATTTCACTTTTTAATGTATTGTTATTAGCTATGAGCTCAAAACTGACATTTGGGTTTTTAACTTTTAAATCTTTTATAATTGCATTGCCTATATCTTCTATTTCATATGATCCTGTTGGTAAAATTATCTTAATATTATTTCCCAAATACATAGTATCATTTTTATTTACCTCAATATTCGGTATAGAATGATAAGTCATTAAATCTAACAATCCCATTTCCCATTCCGAAGATGAACTTAAATCAAATGGAGGAAAAAGTGTACATTTTAAATCAGAAGTGTTTCCCGTGATGCATATCATTGTCTCGTGTTTAAGAAATCTAGACATAAATGTCCGCAATTAACACTGTTTAAATTTTGTTTTTGAAAATAATTATACTTGATTGTAACTCCACGCTTATCCGAATTAAAATACTGTAAAAGTTCTAATGGTGGTCTTAAATGTCCATAGCTGTCAAAGTACTCTACAACAAGCCCTCGTTTTGAATAGCAAACCCAATGGGTTCCGTTGCCTAATATACTATCCAGATTAACAATTCCAGATTCATCATTGTTGATTTTATTGGGTAATAAATCACGCATAAAAACTCCTCTAAAATTGGGTATTTTTAATTTACTTACACAGTTAATTATATCAGTTGTTGTTAAAGGAACATTTTTTAAATCTGAAATTATTTTTGATGAATACTTTATTTTTTTTTATTTCGATGACCTGATCCTTGTTTATAAGGTCTTAAATATAAACCTTTTCCTTTTTTATACTGATTTGTTTTCTTTTTCATAATTTTTCGTTTCTGATTATTTTTTTTATTTTTCACTTTTGTTTTTCTTTTTGTGGCTTGACCACCACCAAGTTTTGATTTTGCTTTCATAATATTTGTGATCGCCCACGCGGCGGCTTTTTCTCCAATGCTGGAATCCAAAGCTTTGACTCGTTGCCAAGCTTTTTCAGCTAAAATTCTATCAGCTTCGCTTCTATTTTTTGTATCAATACTTTTTAAATAAGCAATATCATGTTCTTTACAATATGAATCTAATGGATTAATACCAGGATCCCCACGCGCTAATCTTTTCTTTAAATTAGTACCAGGTCCACAATATTGATAACCAGGCAAGTGAATTTCTGTCGGTAATAAATCTATTGTTTTATTTAATACACTACCTGTTGCCCTAGCAATGCTGCCTAACAATCCGGAACCACGGTGGCGACTATTCACTCTCGTGTACTGATAAGGCATTTTATTGCTGACTGTTGCTTGTGCTTGCTTTCCCTGTTAAAGCCAAAACTGATTCTGTCAATGTAATGAGATTTTTATCTACTTTTGATGAATAATTTTCAAATTGATGTTTTAAATCCAAAACATTTATTTTAATATTTCCTATTTCAGTAATAATATTTGAATTTATTTGATCTAAATCCTTTTTTATTATAACATCGTGTGGATCTTTTCCACTGTTAACTCTCACAATTCTTCTTTTACCTAGCAAACTAATATAATTTTTATTGATGTCTAAAACACCAGGTAATCTAAGAAAATCTTTTAAAATCAATTCTACTTTTGTTTTAATATCAATAACTAATTTTGATATTATATTATTTAAAAATTCTAATGTAATGACATCATTTGAACTAATTGGATTTGCTACATTACACAATCTTTTGTTGTTAATATCAAAATTACCATCGGATGTAAGATTAAAACCTTCACCTTTAGGTCCACGCAGTAACTTAGCTTTATTACCAGTAATAGCTAATTGTGATCTTCCAAATTTATCAATAGGCATGTTTACAAATTGAAAATTTAAAATAAAATGGTAAAATATATTTCATACTAGTTGTTTTGACAGTTCCGGTTCTAGTTCCTTAAGTTCTTCAAGAATAGCATTAATTTCATTTTCATGTCTAGTATGACCTGCTTCACGGGATCCTAATAAAATTCTCAATCTGTCAACAATTTCATTTGGATCATCATAATATATAATATCGGGTTTATTATTACTTAACACAATTCCACTACCACCAATTGAACTATAACCAAATGTTCTATCTATATGTGTATCCATATAATCTCTTGATCGCCTCTGAGCAATCAATGGTGAAATTATTTTTGTATATTTACGACTTTTATTAGATCTTAATTTTCCGCTTGGAGAAAAATTAACTCTATGAATATTGGTATCAAATAAAATATTTGCATAGTTGCGTAAATCAATTTCATCATATATATATTCATCAGGATTTCTCATAAAAATTAGTTCATAAAGCCCACGTGTTCCTTTGTATCGCTTTCCATCAATAATTAAATCATCTATATCTAATTCTATTTGTGCATTACCAATTTTCCATTCATTCCCTTTAACATGAACTCCAAAATTATGATCAATAGTTTTTGTTCCACTTATTAATTTTGAAAAATATTCCTTAGCCAATTTCCCTTTAAAATTAGTGTCAATATATTGTTTTGCTAGATTTTTTCCCTCTGGTGTTTGTAAAAGATGTTTACCAGAAGGGAGAGTCTCATAAACATCAATTGGTGTTTGTGAGTCTTGGATTTCCATTTCTACTTCTTCCGGATTAATTTCTCCCATTTCTACATTTTCTGATTCCAAAGGTGGTTCCCCCTCTTTTGAAGTCTGATTTTGTCTATCGACAATGTCTGGTAAATCATTTACTCTTTTTCTTTTCATGTCTTGCAGGGTATTTTCAATAGGAACGACTTCTTCATCTTCATTATTTTTTCTTATTTTTCTTTTTCTTCTCTTCTCCTCAATATCTTCGACAAATTCTTCGTTAGCAATTTTTGTTTCCTCTACTAGTTTTTTTAAGGGGTCAGCAATGGGTTTAAGTTGTTTTTCTAAAAAATCCTCACCTTCAACAATATTTTGTTTAAGCGCTCGATGTTTTTTCTTAATATTTTTTCTCAATTCACTTATTTGTTTAATAATTTCTTCTTTAGTTTTACTTTCAAACCAGGAATCATTCAATGTTGATGACATGTTTACTGAATCACATGCATTTATCAAATGTTTACAAATTATCTGTGAACGAATATTTGTTAGCTATACCCCCACTATTAAGGCTTAATAAATATGTCAAAACCAAGTCTATAATGTCCTTGGTTTATATTTTTATTTTTATCAATGACTATAAATTTATTCCTACCTGTGTTCCAAACTTTAATACACATCTGTTTGAATTTATTAAAATTCATATCGGTATTTACATGATCTTTATAAATATGATATAAATTTTTATCATCTTGTTTAAAAATAATCAACAAACTAGCATTATCCCGAACTAACTGTTTTGGTATTACACTATATGTTTGACATATATAAAATACATCCAATTGATTATGACGTCCCAGTAGTGTGTTTTGGTTACTTCTGGCCCGGAAGTGACGTCACCGGAAGCCACGTGCCACGGCACGCAGCTTCCGGTGGGCCAGAAGTGGGGACAATAGATGTCGGGGTGGAGATGGCGAGAGCGTCGGCGGTCGGTTGAGCGAAGAGTGCGCATAAAATAGAAGTTAGTTCAAAATTGAAATTCGACGGTGTTAATAAAAACTCTAATAGTTGAACGAAACTAGAAGTTAGTGTAAAACTGAAATTCAACAATCGGGGTGTTGAACTAAATTTGCGCATAAATTAAAAGTTGGTTCAAAGCTGAAATTCAACGATCGGGAGTTGAACTAAATTCGCGCATAAATTAACCGGGGTTGAAGTAAAACCTCGCATAAATTAAAAGTTAGTTCAAAATTGTAATTCGAAGGTGTTAATAAAAACTCTAATAGTTGAACGAAAATAAAAGTCAGTTCAAACATAGCGCAGTCATAACAAGAGAGAGAGAGAGAAGGTAAATAGAAGTGTTAAGTTCCGCGGATAGAACGAGAATGAAGAATGAAACATGACGCGTCGAAATATATGCGTGACTGTAGATGTCAGTTAATGGGGGGTCTAGAGCTTCCGGCCTGTCAGATGGTGAATTAATCAATAAGGGGAGTGGAGATAGCGCTCGGTTGAACTAAAATTGCGCATAAATTAAAAGTTGCTTCAAAACTGAAATTCAACAATTGGGAGTTGAACTAAATTTGCGCATAAATTATTAGTTAGTTCAAAACTGAAATTCAACAACTGGGGGTTGAACTAAATTTGCGCATAAATTAACCGGGGTTGAATTAAAACTGTGCATAAATTAAAAGTTAGTTCATGTTAGCTGAAGAGTGTACAAAACAATGAAACAGGAATTGTCGTGAGCGCGCTTATATAAGGAAGGGTGGGGGTAAAATATGAAAACCCGCTGAACACAGTCGATAGGTGTAACAAGTTCGAAGTTGTGGAAACGCAACATTGAACGCAAAATGTTGTGAATAACACTATCGTCAACGCTAACTTGCGAAGTTCTAGCAGAGTACAACGGGTTAAAACTTAATTTCTTCCTTACTTTTGTTAAATTAGTTTTAATCTTTGAAACAGAAGGTTTGGAATTACTTCGTAATATATGTTGTGTCCGCAAAAGTTTCAATTTTAAACATTGCGTATCCATCACAAGAAGTATATCAGACGTGTAGAAGTCAGAACAAGACAGATGAATGAGATATAACGTCGAGCACGCGAAGGTGATTCAAACAGGACGACATGTGCTAATGTAAATGAAACTCCAGGTTAGTAGCAATTAGACTTGTATAATGAAGTTGGCGAAACGTATATGTAATGAGTAGGAAGGATGCGAACAACACAAATGCGAGTTAATTAATGGTCGCGGCGCGATGAACAATCTCCTTTTATAACGGTTATCGCGTGAGAAGATCGGTTTCGCATGAGCGCCCAAGTGGAACCTCCCGTGTTCACTCAAGCGGAACCCCCCCCCCCCGGTGACTAATCAAGCGGAACCCCCCCCCCCCCCCGGTGACTAATAAAGCGGAACCCCCCCCCCCTCCCCCTCATAAAAAATGGAGATCAAAATCCCCCCCCGGTGGTCACTCAAGCGGAACCCCCCCCCATAAAAAATGGAGATTAAACCCCCCCCCCGGTGGTCACTCAAGCGGAACCCCGCCGGGTCGATGACCGGTCAATGGCCGGTCACGACCGGTTGCTAACCCCATCTAATTACCACACTTCACATCCCATGCCAGCCATGAACTACTATTGTTTGAATGAAACAGAATTAAACATGGCAGCCACCATGGAAAATTCTAACCTCAAACCTTGGTTTTACGTCACTGCGCATGCGCCGCTCCCACTCCTTCGTTTCATTTTTATGCTGCTATAACTTGTACTGGAGTGAGCCAACTTCACGCTACGGCGCCTAGTCATGTATTACTCACTTTAGCGCTACTGCGAATGCGCCTAGTCTGTATTACTCACTTTAGCGCTGCTGCGAATGCAACGAGTTCTCCGGATCGGAATCACTCCTCGCTATTGCGCATGCGCCGAGTCCTGTATTACTCAATTTAGCTCTACTGTGCACGGAAAGTTCTAACCTCAAACCTTGGATTTTACGTCGCTGCGCATGCGCCACCCCCACTCCTTCGTTTCATTTTTACACTGCTGCGAACTGGAGTGGATTGAAGACCGTACTGGAGTGAAACAATTTCCCCACCACTGCATTAGTTACCCCCACCACTCGAAAACCCGAGGAGCGATACGAGCCCGATTTTCGCGTCAGTCGTCAACGAGTTTTCATAGCGAAAAGTCGTTGGCGACTCGGTAAGAGGTTCAAATATATAGTAGGCCTATATATATTTGAACTTCTTATACTACGTTGCGTTCTTTAATGCAATGTGGTATGTGTGTGTGTGTGTGTAAATATTAGTTGTAAGTTGCACTTAATTTAAGAATTAATTTGCGCATTGCGATGTTAGTTATAAGTTGTGTTTAGCGTTAAGGTGTATTAATTTTAAGAATAATGATGGTATTAGGTTGTGTTGAAATATTTGATATTTAATAATGATGTGTTGTTAGTTTTAAGTGTTGGTATTAATAATTAATGTTGTTGTTTTGCCTTTCAGCTAGATGATAGGGGGTAGATTAAATGTAAATTCAGAAGTTCGGTTGAACTTCACTTAGAAGGGGTGGGACATCCGCAAATTGTAGGTAGCGGACTAGGTTTTTTGCATTTTGTTTAGGAATATGATGGGTGGGATTAGCTTGGCTGGGTGTTAGAGTTGCGTTTCTGCATTAGCTGTTCCAGTTTCCCTTGTAATTAGTGGTTACGCTTGAATGCGGGCCGGGACGTTACGCTTGAATGCGGACGGACCAAACAAAATTGCGTCGATGTCCCTCGCAGAACGTAACTAGTGGGTTGGGAGTGGGAACCGTTAGGCAAACAGGGTGGTGGGAACAGTTACTACTGTTCCCATCACCTTGGTTCATTATAAGTCTTGAATGACCTTGACCCACTTTCGGAAGGGTCAATGAAACCCCCCCCCGTGACTAATCAAGCGGAACCCCCCCCCCGTGACTAATCAAGCGGAACCCCCCCCCCGTGACTAATCAAGCGGAACCCCCCCCCCGGTGACTAATCAAGCGGAACCCCCCCCCCCATAAAAAATGGAGATTAAATCCCCCCCCTCCCCCCCCGAAAATTAAAATGCCTATAAATCGATAATGGATTAACGGATTAGGACAAGCGATACATCATTGAAAAGGTTTATGTAAGACGAACATTTTAGTTAAGGAAGAATTTAGTTATCTTATTTTAGTCGAAAGTTATGCGAATTATTTGAAATAAATACCCCCTCTCATTCCTTCCCTCCCACCTTCCCCCACTTAACGGCTGTTAACCCTTCTCATTAGCATATTGTTATAAAAGACGCATCGACCACGGCTAACGTTTCATTCTGTTTCCAGACGTTACGCTGCGAACTGCGAACAGAACTAACACGATGTCATCCCTGCCGACTACAACTTCCACTACAGCCTGCTCTTCTATTACAAGTTCAACTTCTACTACGGCTTCAACACCAGTCAAGAAAACTCTTTGCTTGAAAAATGCTCCCGTCTGGTATAAGTGCAAGCTAGAGCGTTGTGTTTCTCCCCCATTATTTTTAACACTCTAAGTCTCGTGATCTACTTTTCTGAGGCCGTTGTACAGTTATATGACCTCTCCGACTTGCATTGTTTGCCGGTGTAGCTTCATATAGCGTGCAAAGAATGGTTCCTAATGAAATCTCATCAGCATTCAAAGACAGAGACTGTTGTTTTGCAAGTTAATTAGTCTTGAAATAATGAAGTAGGAAACGTATATGTAATGAGTAGGAAAGATATGAACACCGCGAATGCGAGTTAATTAGCGGTAGCGGCGCGATGAACATTTGCCTTCATTATCATATAACTACTATCTCGTGAGAAGATCGGTTCCACATGAGCGCCCAAGTGGAACCCCCCGTGTTCACTCAAGCGGAACCCCCCCCCCCCGGTGACTAATCAAGCGGAACCCCCCCCCCGTGACTAATCAAGCGGAACCCCCCCCCCCATAAAAAATGGAGATTAAATCCCCCCCCCGAAAATTAAAATGGCCATAACTCGATAATGGTTTGATCGATTACGACAAGCGATACATCATTGAAAACGTCTATGTAAGACGAACATTTTAGTCCCCCCCCGAAAATTAAAATGGCCATAACTCGATAATGCTTTGATCGATTACGACAAGCGATACATCATTGAAAACGTCTATGTAAGACGAACATTTTAGTAAAAGAAGAATTTGGTTATCTTATTTGAGTTAAAAGTTATGCGAATTATTTAAAATAAATACCCCCTCTTCTTCCTTTCCCCCCACCTCCCGGATCAATAATTGGTCACGGCCAGCTGTTACCCCTCTCATTAGCATACCGTTATAAAAGTGGAGCAAGCATTGTTCACTCCTCATTCCGCTTCTACACGCCACTCTTGTTGTTTCGTCTCTGCTCTTTACAATATTACTTGTTTTAAAAATGCCTCCTCGTCTTAGTGAAAATTTCAGTTCTTCCGAAATTTCTGATGTTTTTGAACAACCTGAAGACACTTTAAATAACGACAGTGACAGTGAAGATGATGATGAAGATGATTATTATAGCGTTAAAATTAGTGAAGAACTGAAAGTTATAGCAATTGATCCACAATTCCCATTCGATACAATAGAAAAATTCATGTCTGAAGCTCATAAATGGTTGGATTCAGGATCTTACGTACGAATCGGCTCTTTTATATTGTATGATGATTGTAATTCTTTTCTTATAACACCAAATGATAGAGACCGCATGCGGCAGTGGGCTCAAACAATGAAGGAGTGCTACGAACAAGGTGAGGATGTTGGCGGCTATTTTACAGCGCAAGTGGTTTAATAATCAAATTACCCTTCCCCCACCCTACACCTTATCCCTTCCCAATCCTTATTCCTTCCCCCTCCCCATTTTTAAAACTCATAAAAGGCGGGCTATGAACCTCCAGGTTTCTAGTCTGTACTTGCACCTTGTGCCGTCAAGATGCTTACCACTTTATCTTTTAATAGTATTACAGGCACTGAGCAGAAATTCTATAGAAAATTTTGTTCTCTACTTGATAAACCGCAAAAACTACCTCCAAATACTTTCACCTACAAGCTACCTCTGATGGACAAGGATGATGTAAGCAAAATACCATTAGTTCAAGCGAAATTTCTGGAAGAAAAAAATCTTGTTTATGTAAGAGAAGTGTATCATAATGAATATTCAAAAAGATTGGCTTACGAATTCATTAAGGAACATGCAGGACGTGAAAAAGAACAGTATCCAGGACCATTTTATTTATATCTTTTTGAGAATGGAGCTAGTGTAACGGTAGAAATAAGTATCAAATTAATGTAATTCTCCCTACCAAATTTGTGGGGTGAGGGTTTGAAGTAGATTTGCGCATAAATTAAAAGTTAGTTCAAAACTGAAATTCAACAATTGTTGGTCGAACTAAATTTGCGCATAAATTAACCGGGGTTGAATTAAAAGTTCGCATATCTTCCTATCAAGTTTATGAAGTTAGAATTTTGTTTTGCTGTAAAGTTATTGAAATAGTATTTGTATAAGGAAAATTCATATTGAAATACATGTTGTAATTTAGTCGTAGAGATGTGTACTGTACGAAAGCTGGATTTATAGTGAGTCGGCGCGACAAATGAACTTGTATTTATGCAGATTGTTAAAATGGAATAAAGAGATGATAGTAGCAAAACGCTCGAAGTAGAAAGTGTGAATAATGTTATATAAAGAAATAATAGTTAAACAAGGAAAATATTGAAAATTCAAACTAGTATTAAAAAAATATGAACGGACAATCAATTTTGTAGAAGGTTAATATTTTGTTGAAAACGTTTGATTTTCTTGGATAGTGAAGAAGAAGAAGATGAAATAGTGGTAGGGGGACCGTTATAAAAGGAGGAATGTGAGAGCCCATTTCATTTCTCTGCGAAACTTCGAAGAGTAAACATCTCAACATGTATCATTGCGATAAATGTTCGGAATCGTTTCACGATGAAATTCTATTAGACTGTCATAAAGAACTAATTCACAACAACGCAGAAGAAAAACAAGAAGAACAAGAAGAACAAGAAGAACAAGAAGAAATAACAGCAACATCTTCAACTACTTTACCGAATCTACAAGTATTTGCTTTACCCGGTAAGGTAGTAATGCATCATAAGATTCAAAATGAAAACTTGAACTTAGAAGAATTTATTAGAGAAGCAAAACCAATCGTAAGTAAAACTTTAAAAGAAGAATTGAAAAGATTGAACTTTCTTAAATTTAGTTTACTACTAGAAGCTATGTTTATAAATGTACAAGAAGAATTATCACCAAGAGGATTCATAACAAAAAACCGAACCATCATGGAAAGTTCAAACATTGATTCAATAGTAGAGAACTGTATAGAAGAAATATTAACCAAAATTCAGGAACATGAAGGAAGAGGATCCGGATGGAGTCTTTCAAGTATTGAAGGATTAGATATAAGAGTTCAAAAACACGGATATGGACTAAGGGGATCTAGTTACATTCCTTTGCCTAAAAGTATTGAAGATACAAAATCTTGTATTAATGTTAGAAATGCAGACAATGAATGTTTTCGTTATGCAATGACAGCTAAATTTGTACCAAATAATGCGTATAGACCTGACCGGGAATATGAAAATCAAAGAAATAAGTACAATTTTCAAGGAATTACTTATCCTGTATCACTAGAAGATATATCAAAATTTGAGAAGAAAAATCCCGGTACTTCTATCAATGTTTTTGCATTAGATAGTTCAAACAAAGTGTATCCTTTACGTATTGCAAAAGAAGAACTACCAGATCATACGGATTTACTACTATTAACACGAGGAGATGTGTCTCACTATGTGTACATAAAGCAATTCGATCGTCTTGTTAACAAGCAACTTTCAAAAAATAGAAACAAAAAGTTGATTTGCAAGAGATGTTTTAATTTTCAACGAGAAGGAAGACAAGGAAGAGAATGGTTACAAGAGCACAAAAGATTATGTAACAATAATTATGAAGCAAAGATTAATTTACCTGCGGAAAACAGAGCATTCGTTTCATTTGAAAAAGTTCATCATCAATACCGTATCCCTTTAGTTGTGTATGCGGATTTTGAATCAACACTTGTTCCAGTTGAAGAAGAAAATTGCGAAGCAAGAAAAAGTGTAAAGTATCAAATGCACAAACCAAACAGTTTTTGTTTAATGGTCAAATCAACATTATCAGAAGAACATTTAAACAGATATGGATTAACTTCAGAACCTCTAGTATATCGTGGTGAAAATGCGGAAAAAATATTTCTTGATCACCTATATTCAATAGCTGGAAATGCACAAAGATTATATACAAATATTGTACCAATGAAACCGATGGACGAAGAAGAAGAAATTCAACATGAAAATGCAACTCGCTGTTTTTTGTGCAAAAATGATTTTACTATTGAGAATTATAAAATTAAAGATCACGACCATTTCACAGGTTATTACAGGGGTGCTGCTTGTAATAAATGCAACTTGAGCTATCGTTTACCACTATTTATTCCTGTGGTTCTGCATAACCTCAGTGGGTACGACGCTCATTTTATAATACCCGAATTAGGAAGAGACGATGGTAAAATCGATGTGTTAGCTGAAACTTCAGAAAAGTTCATAAGTTTTTCCAAAGAAGTTGGAAACCTCAAATTAAGATTCTTGGACTCCTACCGATTTATGCCGTCGAGTTTGTCCAAACTTTCTGAAAACCTAAGGAAACAAGATTTAATCGAAACGAAGAAGATTGTAAACAACGACAAACTGGATCTGGTACTTCGAAAAGGTGTTTTTCCATATGATTACATAGACAGTTTAGAAAGATTTAATGAAACATCATTACCTCCAAAAGAAGAATTTAAAAGTAAACTGTACGACATGGATATATCTCAAGATGATTATAATCACGCATGCAAAGTATGGAACGAATTAGGATTTAGAACATTGGGAGAATATTCAGATTTTTATGTTAAACTAGATGTGACTTTATTATGTGATGTGATGGAAGAATTTAGAAATACGTGTTTTGCAGCATATGGATTGGACCCTCTTCATTCGTACACTTCGCCTGGACTAGCGTGGCAAGCCATGTTGAAAGAGACAAATTGTAAAATACAACTTCTTACAGATATAGATATGGTTTTGATGTTAGAGTCAGGAGTTCGAGGAGGATTGACGCAAAGTGTAACACGACATGTCAGGGCAAACAACAAGTATTTGCCCGATTATGATGTATCAAAACCAACAACATTCCTGGGTTATTTCGATGCAAATAACTTATACGGATGGGCAATGTCGAATCCCCTTCCATATGATAATTTCAAATGGATAGATCCTGAATCAATTGGAAACATAATGGATATACCGAAGCATGGTGAAACAGGTTATATTTTTGACGTCGATTTTGAATATCCCGAACATCTTCACGATCAACATTATGATTTACCACTGCTTCCGAAGACCGAAATTTCTCCAACTGGAAGATGGCCGAAATTAATGATGACTTTAACCGACAAGTCTCGGTATGTTGGACACTACTGGATGATACAACAGGCCTTAGACTTGGGATTGAGAATTACAAAAATTAATCGAGTATTACAATTCTCTCAATCTTGTTGGTTAAAACCGTACATTGACAACAACACAAGAAGAAGAGCTGCTGCTACATCAAGTTTTCAAAAAGATTTTTTCAAACTAATGAACAACGCAATATTTGGCAAGACTTTGGAAAACAAAAGGAAACATAAGGATATCAAATTGGTAACTGATCCAGTAAAATTACAGAAATTAGTGCAACAACCAAACTTTGGTACATCTGTAATTATTAATGAAAATCTAGTTCTTATTTCCATGAACAAGAAGTCAGTTACAATGGATCGTCCTTTGTATCTTGGAATGTCAATCTTGGATATTTCTAAAACACACATGTACGAGTTTCATTATAAGAAGATGGTTAACTATTATGGAAGAGAGAACATTGGTATTGCATATATGGATACGGATGCACTCATTTACTGGATTAAAACAAATGACATGTACGAAGATCTACGCACCTTTATATTTAAAGATGATTTCGACTTTTCCGATTATCCCAAGGAGCATCCAAATTACGACTACGACAGAAACAAGAAAGTATTGGGAAAATTTAAAGATGAAACAAATGGTGTGCCAATGATGGAAATTGTAGCATTGATGTCCAAACTGTATTCGTTTCAACTGTACATAAACGAAAGGAACGAACATCAAGTTACGAAGAAAGCCAAAGGAATAAAAACCTCTTTCCTGAAGAAGAACGTACAGTTTGAACATTATAAAAGATGTTTGTTTGAAAATGTTGAAACAACTGCAACATTTAACACCATAAGAAGCTTCAACCATCGTCTTTTCAGTGTGAAGCAAACCAAATCGGCATTGAGCTATAAGGATGACAAAAGATACATCCTTGAAGACAACATAAGAACTCTGCCATTTGGACATTACTCTCTAAACCCTATCGACCAGTAAACCTATTCTTCGTCCTCTACCTTCTTCCTTTTTCCTTTCTGTACAGAAAAGAGGATATGGCGAGCCCAATGCTATATTCTTTCTTTTTACACTAATATGAAATGGTCTTGACCTATATTCAAAACTATATAAAAGAGAATGAACTATTCTACGGATTAGTATTTTTACAAGCGGTGTGCAAGCAACACCTGAAGATGGAAAGTGTGAAGGACAAGATTGTAAATGAACTACATAAACCAGCAAGAAGAAGATTTCCAAGAAGAAGTACAATTATTAAGGGAATGAATGATCTTTATCAAGCTGATCTCATTGAAATGATACCGCACAGTAAATTAAACAAAGGTTTTAAATATATTTTAACAATTATAGACTGTTTTACTAAAATAGCTGACGCTTTACCATTGAAGGATAAGACTGGTAAAAGTGTTACGAAAGCTATGGAAACAACGATACAAAGAAATAAATTCAAAATCAAACATCTACAGACTGATGATGGAAAAGAATATTTTAATAAAGACTTTGGAGCTTTGATGAAGAAATATCAAATAAATCATTATTCTACAAATTCTGAAGTTAAAGCTTCAATAATTGAAAGATTCAATAAAACATTGAAAGGAGCAATGTACAAACAATTTTCAAAACGAGGATCATACGTGTGGTATGACATATTACCACAACTTATAAAAGAGTATAACAACAAATATCATCGTACCATCGGAATGAAACCTATCCAAGTAAACAGCGCTAATGCTAAGGTTGTATTACAACGCATCAGAAATAATACAACACCTAAATTGGAAAAGTTGCAACCAAAAAAGTTTAAAGTCAACGATAAAGTTCGTATAAGCAAATACAAAGGTGTATTTAGTAAAAGATATCTACCAAATTGGACTAATGAAGTATTTACAGTTTATAAAGTGCAACCAACTATACCTGAAACTTACTTATTAAAGGATAACAAGGGTGAATTACTTCAAGGTGGATTCTACGGACATGAATTGTTGAAATCAACAGTCGGTGATGTATATCTTGTTGAAAAGGTATTACAAAGGAAAAAGGATATGGTGAAAGTCCGGTGGTTAGGATTCGATAAAAGTGAAGACTCTTGGATTCCTTCAAAAGACTTGGTATAGTAATTTAATAGCTCATTGTGTGTTTAACCTTGACACAAGATGGAGATTGTACAACAAAAAGATCGATTTAATATCAATAATATTGATGAATTGACGGTTGACAATGATAAGTTAAATCATGGTAAACATGGTGAACTACTACCAAATACGATAAGATGTTTAATAACTGGTCCTTCAAATTGTGGAAAAACAAATCTTGTTTTTAACCTTATAACTAATCCTAAAGGATTGCGCTTTAACAATATATACATTTTTTCAAAATCATTGCAACAACCAAAATATCAATTATTGGATAAAGTACTTGCAAGTGTACCTGAAGTGAATTTCTACAAGTTTAATGCCAGTGAAACAATTATGCAACCAAATGAAGCAAAACCATTTTCTATTTTTATTTTTGACGATGTGTCTTGTGAAAATCACGACACTATAAGGAATTACTTCGCTATGGGAAGACATCATAATATCGATAGCATTTATATTGGTCAAACATAAAGTAAGATTCCAAAACAACTCATAAGAGACAATGCAAATATGTTGATCATCTTCAAGCAAGATGAAACAAATTTAAAACATATATATAATGATCATGTAAATGCGGATATGGCATTTGAGAAATTTAAAGAGATGTGTGGCAAAGCATGGAATGAGAAATATGGCTTTCTCGTTATTATGAAGGAAGAAGATATTAAAAATGGTAGATATCGTATAGGGTTGGATAAATTTGTATTTATGCGTTGAACTACCGATGCTACATCTAGTTACACGTTGAACTTCACAGTGTAAACATGGTGAATCAAGAAAAACTATTGAAAGAAATAAAATCACTCAGTGATTCTATTAGGATGAAGAATCGTGCATTGAGGATGGGTTTAAGTGAAAGAGAAGAATTTCTAGAGACTACATTTAAACCTATTACGGAACCTTTAAAACAGATATCAGAAACTATTGGTAAACCTCGTTATGAAGGAGATGTTTTACTACCAGTTTCTAAACAAGAAGTACAAGCATTAAAAAAAAGAAGAAGATGATGATTCATATACAAGTGCTAGTGAGCAAGAAGAAACAAAAGAAGAAGAACCAATTGTTGAAAAGGAAGAAGAACAGCCAATACCTGAAGCAGAACAATCTATTCCAAATTTAACTCAATTGAGTAGCGATATATTACAACATGGACCTCTTGGAAGAAAATATATAATGAAGATGCTACATGACATGAAATCAAACCCGAATTTGAGTAGATCACACGTATACGGAGCAAGAATTGATGGGAATGAATTGAAGATCGGCGATTCAAAGCTTGAAATAACACAAGACGATTACATCATTATTGGTGAGCATAAATATAAAGGAACAAAAGGACTTTATGAATTAATTTTTAAAAACATACCACTAAGATATTCATCCAAAGATTTAAGTGTTTTTAAGGAGATTCTACAAAATACTAACGCTCATAAAAGAAACTACTTAAAGGATGCAATGATTAATCGTTCACGTGCAACAAAATATAACATTGTTATAAAAAAGTTGTTTCCTCCACGAAAATTGCCAACATTACGTACTGCACCAGCGGTGAGACAACCACTGAAAAGAAAATCTTTATCACTTATGGATTTATCACTTCTTGAACAACATAGTAAAAAGAGTAAAGGAGATACTTCAACATCTGGCAAAGGATTGATGAAAAATCTATACAATACGAATGTGATTTACTACAACGACATCAATAAATTGGTTGATAGAATGAGACTATTGCATGAAGCCATGGAAGCCGGTCATACAGGTTTAAATAATGAATGGGTAGCTCTGATTGACGAACTCAGGAATCGCGGCATAATCGTATAATTATCCGCGGATATATAAGAGTTGCAGGCGTATAATGTGTCAGTTCTAACATGAGCGTCGACAAGTTCGGACGATACTCCGCGTTAGGAGTGCAAGTTGGAGAAAACAGAAAAAGAAGTGGATTACCGCAAACACCCGAAGGTGACTATAACATAAATAATAAACGTTTAAAGTTTGTTAGAGATCCAGAAGAAGATGGAGATGCAACAAATTTAAAAACAGTAAAGGAGGAAACATCTACAAGTTTAAAACTCGACAACAACCAACTGTATGATGCAAAATCTCACAGAGTTATTAATGTTGCAAAACCAGTCAACAATGGAGATGTTGTTAATAAAGGTTATTTTCTATCTGCGATGGAATACGCTTTACTGTTGGAAAAGACTAAAAGTGGAAAAAAGTACAATGCTTTAAATTATAAAATAACTAATGTGGCAGATCCAACCGAGGATACAGATACAATCAATAAGCGTTATTTGCACTCTGTAATACCAGAAAAGAAAAAAGATGGATTTTCCTTCTATAAATATACTATAAACGATATTGGATATCCTAAAGAAGAAAGTGATGGTGTTAATATTAAATACATTAAAGATAATTGTATTTTATATAATGGTGCTGTTATTGATTGTCATGGAAAAGTGTTGTCCAATCTGAAAGATGGTTCAACTCCATCGGATGCTGCTACCGTGAGACAAATGAATGAAAGCTTGAAGAAAGGAACATCCGCTTTTGTTAAACAAAATCAGGTGGTGTCAAAGAAAGGTGATGAGTTTGTGCAAGGAAGTGAAAAGTTTACCTTACTACAACTACAAAATAACAAGTGGGATGGAAAAAATAAAAGATTGTCAAATATAAGTTTAGGCACGGAAGAATATGATGCTGTTATTTTAACACAAGTACCACAACTATCAGCTACTGGTGTTAACTTTATATGTGGAGGCAGACGATTAACCGAAGTTAAATCTGGTAAAGATGATCAGGATTGTGTTGTTGTAAAACAAACTATAGTTAGAGATAAAATAAATAACGTATATGATGGAAAAAATAGAAGAATATCTAACATATCGGCAGGAATAGCTCCGAATGATGTTGCTACTATTAATCAAGTTATAGCAACCTCTAATGACGATCCATCTGTGTATACATGTAATGGTTAACGTATCACAGATCTTGAGAATCCTACAGATTACAAAGATGCTACTAATGTGGAGTATGTAATGAACCTTATGGGTAATGTAATTATAGACATGCACAATCATATGCTTAGTAAACCAAATCACGGTAAAATCCAAGATGATCAAAGAGAACAATGGATTAAAGATGCAATTATCAATAAGTATTAGTAAAACTCGCCAATATATAAGTATGGAATATATAAAAAGTGTTCATTATCATAAAGTATTTCATGGAGTGAAGACGCTCGTTATATAAAACGGCATAATGAAGACCTCATCGTTCAGTCGTCGTCAAGACGTTGGCAAGAAAGGACGTGGTATAACATCAGCTGCATTATCCCTGCTCAGACGGATTCCAATTGGTGCTGTTGTGAATCGAGCGATAGACGCTTTACCATACGAATTACATCTGCCCGGAGGTTATCAATATTGTGGACCTGGAACTAAGTTGGCAAAACGTTTAGCAAGAGGAGATCCTGGAATTAATAAATTAGATCAAGCTTGCAAAGAACACGATATAGCATATTCAAAGTATAAAGATTCAACAAATAGATCAATAGCGGATAACATTCTAGCAGAAAAAGCTTGGCAAAGAGTAAAATCAAGTGACGCAAGTATTGCAGAAAAAGCAGCGGCTTGGGCAGTAACTACAACCATGAAGACGAAAGCAAAGTTAGGTGGTGGAAGACGCAGAGGAAGACCTACAAAGAGAGGCGCTCCCAAAAGAGGTGGAAACATTAAAAAAGGGCGTCGTAGAACTCGCAAGGCAAATGTAAAGAAGACTTCTGTTTGGCAAATGGTAAAAAACGGAGCAGGTTTATACCTAAAACCGTACCGTGTGTACTAAATAAGAAGAATCAATTGATAATTCCAAATAAAGCCTTAACAAATCATCAGTTAAATGATTTTGTAAAATGTTTGAAAATACCATTCTTTCGAGGAGTTTTTATGAAAGATGCATTACCAACTAAAATATGGAAAAATGAAACTGGAATCGTAAATTTGGATTCCACCTATGGTCCAGGCACTCATTGGGTATGCTATAAAAAACTCGGACAAACCATTTACTACTTTGACAGTTTTGGCAATCTACCACCGCCAAAAGAACTGCAACATTATTTTCGAAACTCTAAAAACATTTTTTACAATTACAAAAGAGAACAACCTAACAATACTGAAATATGTGGGCATTTATGTTTGGAGTTTCTAGCGAAGAGTGTCAGTCAGCTTTAAGATGTCACCGTATACAGTGTCACTGAGTGGAAATTCATCCACATTGAAAAGTACGCTGTTCCCAGCATTGCGTCTATCCAAGGAAAGATTATGGGAAGCGGCATTACTTGATTTGACTACCTACAACTCAATTCCCAATGTTACGGAAGGAAAGAACAATTTACTACATTATTATGAAACTAAGGATGCTTCAGGAAAATACTCAGAATTGAAAATAATTACATTTCCTACTGGAGCTTATGAAATCGATGATATAAACCAATTATTACAGAAACAACTCGGAGAAGACAATATCACCGTTAAAGGAAACAATAATACTTTAAAAGCAGAAATAACTTCAAAATATTATATTGATGTCAGCTTGGAACAGTCGATTGGCAGTTTACTTGGATTTACAGATACAAAAAAGAAAATCTTAACTCCTGGAACTACTCATTCAGGTGATACAACTGTTACAATATTGAAAGTCAATAGTATCGATGTAACGTGTAATATTATACACGGATCGTATAGAGAAGGAGTGAATCAGCATATTTTACATACATTTTATCCAACAGTGGCTCCTGGTTTTAAAATTGTTGAGAAGCCACAAAACTTGATATACCTACCGTTAAACACCAGTTTCATTTCAGACATCGTACTGAACATATTGGATCAAGACGGTGTTAGTGTTGACTTTAGAGGAGAAACGATAACTATACGGATACACATCAGAGCGGCAACATAAAGGTCAACATGGGATTATCATTTAAACCGCAACGGAAGAGTCGGGAGCTCAGTAGCTCCTCGACATTGGAAGAGTTAACATCGGACAACATTCGTTTTCTACAGAAGATTGGATTGAAACTTAACAACGATGGATATCCTGGATATATCTCAAGGACCGACATTCGACGAAACACTATGGGAGAAGGAATATCACACGCACAACCCTTACACTTCATCAAAATTAAACAATAACGATGAAATAAGGATTCCCATTCAACAACAAGATATTTACACATTACCGTGTGAAAGTTATTTATACATTGAAGGAAGGGTATTAAAATTGGATGGAAAAACTGCTTCAACAGTTCCTTTTATAAATAACCCGATGGCATATCTTTTTGATGAAATAAGATATGAGATATCAGGGGTGACAGTTGATTCGACAAAAAAGGTTGGTATAACAACAACATTGAAAGGATTAACATCATTAACACCGCATGAGAAGAATTCAATAGTCACCGCCGGATAGGTTGCTCCTGATAAAGACACTATAACACCGAATTCCAACGGTCACTTTGATTCTCATGTACCTTTACGATTGCTTTTGGGATTCGCTGAAGATTACAAACGAGTAATAATAAATGTCAAACAAGAATTGGTATTACTCAGATCTTCAACTAACAAGGACTTGATACTTGCAGACCCTGCAACTACTGAAGATAAACTGGAATGGCAACTACAATTAGATAAAGTTGTTTGGAGAGTACCTCATGTAAGATTGGCTGATGAACATAGAATCGTATTATTGAGAAAGTTAAAATCTGACCGTGATATTGTGATGCCATTCCGAAGTTGGGAATTCCATGAATATCCTACACTACCTCAGACCGAACGACAAACATGGACCGTCAAGACATCAACTTACTTGGAACGAGCAAGGTACATAATACTCGGTTTTCAAACTAAGCGAAAAGATGTTATCACTGCAAATGCCGGTCAATTTGATAACTGTAAAATAAAGAATTGTAAAGTTTTCCTAAACTCTCAATTCTTTCCGTATGACAATTTGAATGTCATGTTCAGCAAAAAACGTTTTTCCATTTTATACGATATGTATGCAAGATTTCAATCGTCATATTATGGAAAGACTAATACTCCACTATTATCACCTGACCAATATTATTCCAAGGCTCCGATAATTGTAATAGATTGTTCAAAACAAAATGAATCGGTAAAATCATCAAGTGTGGTTATAAAAATTGAAATGGAATTTGAAGAACCAGTAGCGGATGGAACTTCAGCATACTGTCTTATTCTACATGATAAAATAGTTACTTACACACCGCTGACCGGAATCGTGAAGAATGTACTTTAAAAAGAATTAGTACAACGACTGCAGATTTTTGAGGTTAGAATTATCTGTCTCAATTTTTGAGGTTAGAATTTCGTTTGTGAAAGACAAGTTAAAAACAAACATTTATGTGAGTGTATAAATTTCAAGGATTCGACGAAAAACATAAAAGCGAGAAAATCATGAGTGGAAAATTCATTATATCTTCGACCGTCGTATGGGAAACATCGTTCGCAAGATGAGTTCTACTAACGGAGAAGAAAATACACCTCTAATGGATGAGAATAGTTCAGATATAGAAAAACAAGTTGAACGAGAAATGGACGAGTTCCTCAAGTTTAACAAACATAAGAAGAGAGAAGAAGAAAAAGAAGAAGGAGAAGCTGAAAAAGAAGTAAAAAGAAAAAAGGTTGAAGTTAACATTACAACTAATATTTTAACAGAAGTATTTCTTCGGATTTTCTACCCCATTTCTTCATGCATGACGAAAAGTATTTCAGTTGGAATTTTAAAATCATTGGATTATTCACCGATTGTTATTTTAAATCATGGAAATAAAATGGTTACATTCACTGAAACTTCTTGGGAATCATTTATGAAACATTTACATCTTTTGGAATGCTATTTGAGTAACAACACATTTGGAAGAAGAACAAGATTAAGTTTATTGGAATCAAATATTGAAGTTGATATAGTGAAACATCGTGGAGGACAAATGGTTCGCTTCAGAGATTTAACTAGACATGATGTAAAATTACATTTGACTAAAGAAGAATTTTACACTTTAAGTTGTACTACCGGTCCCGTCACCAGATATTTGAAACAACTAATATTTTCAAGTGCAATAATCAAAGACTATCTAATCGATACATTGGACAGACAACCTTTCGTTCCAATTTTATACGGTCCCGTGGATGATTCAATTTTTAATCGAATACCTCAAGAAGTGGATATGTGGAGACAATTGAACAACTATCACACCAACTTTAATATCGACGAAGAAGCGCAAGAAGTTAAAGAAGAACAATCGTGTTTGTAATACAAGTCAGTTGCTGACGAGACTTCATCATGAACAAACGGGTTTCGTTTTCTAATGCGCCACATATAATGGAAGTTAAAAAAGGTATAATTGAATTTCAAGCTTTTCGAGGAAATGATGGAAATTTTATTATAAAAGAATTAGTAATTTTGGATATGAACACATCTGTAGTTTATCATTACTTATTCAAACCTCCATTACCATTCAATAGACTAACAACTAAAGCGAAAGTTACAAACAAATGGTTGTACAAACATTTTCACAACTTAAGATGGGATGAAGGTTTTATTAATTATAACATGATGCCGCACATTATGAATCATTACTGCAAAGAGTTCAAAACTATCTACACAAGAGGATTGGAAAAAGCTAATTGGATACAATCATTTACAAGCAACGAAGTGATAAATGCAATAATAGATAGAGATTTCCAATGCTACTTCAATGAACTTTGTATTTCATCAAAGAGTTTTAAACATCGAAGGTCACAGTGCGCTTTGAAGAATGCCTACCGCTTAAATAATTTCCTTCAACAGAATGGTGGGGGTAATGTCGGTAATAAAAGTGAGAGCGCTACCATGACGCAGCATGAGTATTACTCGAACCTCCGAAGAGACAACATCTCCGACGGACATTATTATTAACAAGAAGATTAACAATAACATCAAGATGGCATCACAGAACTTTCTTCAAAATTTGGTTGATCAATTTAACGCTCATTCTAAATCAACAATCTTACCGACGAAGAAATGTTCTGAACTAAAAGAAGAAAAACATTACATCATACATACAATCAAGAAGATGGACACTTCAATTGGTGATGCTATTAATTGCACATTGAGCGAGGCGCCGTATACAGTTGGTGACGAACCGAAGTTTCATATCTTCCTACCGAAACGGTTTGTACAACTTCTACAAAATGAAGATCTTCGAGTTATTCAACCTGGCGCACTCTATTTAGTTTCACACGGACCGAGTGGAAACAACTCAACTGAACCAACTATTCATGTAACACCTACTACTAACTAGTTTGTACATAACATTGTAAATATATGTGTTTGTAATGGTTTCTCAATAAAGATGATATAAAACAAAAAAGAAAAATAAAAGAAGCAACATATTGTTATGTCTTTGTACATAGCAATATGTTGCTTTTTTTAAAAATTCCACGGGATGACCTTGACCCAATTTTGTGTGATAATAAAAGTGAAAATCAACTTGTGAAATTCATCAGTCTACGACTACCTTTCGTACCGTACACATCTCGCTCTCTATAACTAAATACAAAACTTCAACATGTCCTTAAAGGTCAAGTGTGCATCTTACGATACCAACACCATTACGAGTTTTGAACAACTTGAAGATTTAACCAACGAAATGCGAGTTTTACTTACCGGTGGTTATCACTTAACTGTTGATGTTAGTGCTACTAATGTAAGGATGTTTACTAAAACAAAATACTGCGATGATGAAGTATTTCTTTCTACACAACCTACAACATCTTCATCGCCAACTGGTCAACATAACATCAAGTTCCACAAGTACTACCAATGTTAAATAGCTTTTATCAAATAAAACTAAGGAATCACGTGATCAATGTCAAGTTGATAAAAAGGGTGTGATACTTGGATAACTAATCATTCGCTTCCCAACTCTCGCTGCGTCAACACCTATTTTTAAAGATGTTATACAGAATGATGATTGAACTTGATGGAAAGATCTATGGAAAAGATTACAACACCGTTGAACAAATGACAGAAGATTTAGAAATATTGACCCGAGAAGGATATCAGGCTAAATTAATTTTAAAATTTCCTGAAGTACATCCACTATCGACTGAAGAACTTATCGCTATGGCTAAAGCGGAGAGAGAGAAAAAGTCTGAAACAGGAGGGAGAGAAAAAGTCTGAAGAAAACAAACAGAAACAAACTTCTTAAGTATCAATTTTCCTTACATTAGTAAGGTATAATTTTTTAAAACTTCGTTTGGATGACCTTGAAATTATCCCCACCACTTTTTGTAGTACATAAAACTGACTATTCAACACTATACGCTCTTATTCTTTCACTGGACTCAGCAGCGTCAACATGGAAAAACAAAATTACAAGTACGAACCTCGTTACTGTTGTGAACAACAGTGTACAGATTTAGGACCAATGATGGTGGACGGGTTAGCTTGCACTAAGTGTGAATTTTTCGGATCTTGTTACTGCAAATGCAAAACAAAACAACTACCGCCGCCGGAATTGCGAACTTTCAAATTTTACAAATCAAGATATTTTCATACATGCTGTCCTCAAAGATGTTTCAAATTTCATCCTCTCGATCTAGCTTATTGTCAACGCACCAAGTCTCATCAAGATGATTTTTGTACACATATGATAAAAAGATGTAAATACAGGTCGGATTGGTATTCAGATCCTGTTGAACCATCGAATGTGTAATTTCAGTTTTACACTCTTTTTTTTAAAACTTCAATTGGATGACTTTGAGATTTCCCCCCACCATTGGTTTTTTTTTTTAGATTTCCCCCACCATAAGTCTTTTTAATTTCCCCCACCATTAGTTTAAGTTTTGTATCTTATTGAATCCACCTTTGAATTATTTCACTTCCAACATTCTAACTAACAACATGGGAACACCTTTCGTCAGGTTTCATCATATAATAACTGAGAGGGAAGAAATGGAAGAATTGTTTCAAAACTTGCTTGCTATAATGGATAGATATTATATGAGATGGATCAGAATTGATGTTCAATATTTACGTCCTGGTGAATTATCTTCATCATTACAGAGTGAGGAGGACGAGGCAAATACTCCAGCTAAGATATTTGAATTAAAAGACGAAGAAGAAGAACTTAGCTTTTTATTTAATCTTAAGCTCGCCGTTAAATAAGCCCCCTCCCTTGGCGGTGTTCCTCATTTACTCGCCGACTCTTCAACGATGAACAACTCTCCATTGGCACGGATGAATTCTAGTTTTGAAATAAACTCTAAAGAAGAGTTACAAGCTATTTTTAATATTTTACAAGAACTTGTAGATAATTTTACAACTATCAAAATGAATTTGGAAATAACATACGATTGTCCTATTTGTGATAAGGTTGAAAGTTCGGACGAAGACAGTTTACTAAATCTAACTCCTGCACCATCTGACACTACTGACGGTAATAATGAAGAGCAAAATCTTTCCCCCACCACTTCTTTGTAATTCATCTTTCCCCCACCACTTTTTTATTTAACTAACATTTCTCGCTTTCACTCCTCATTCCGTCTTCGACTTTTGTACTATCAACATAACTTCTTTTAAAATTTCAAACACTAACACAATCATGATGGATATGATGGATGAAGTTCCCTTTGTAACTAGAATGGAAGAGGATAAATTGAAATTGGAAATTAAACGATTGGAACGGGAAAACCAACTCGAGATATTACATTTCTTCAAACTTGCCAAATACGTCATCTGGGGACTCTGCCTTTACCTTATCCTCGTCGTCGGCGTTTACTTTTACAACTCCGTATTTCATCACAAAAATTCAACCTGTATTGCACATTGATTGTATTTGTTTTTGCACATTGATTGTATTTGTTTTTACGAATAAAGTTCAAAAGAGTCTTCTACCTATCCCGCTATCACCGGGTAGTTCAACTCTCAGAACTATTTCCTGTGGAAGCGGGATAGGCTTTTTTAAAACTTACTCGGGATGACCTTGACATACTTTCCGTACCCCACATTATCAAGTTGAATTTCAGTTTTGAAGCAACTTTTAATTTATGCGCAATTTTAGTTCAACCGAGCGCCATCTCCACTCCCCTTATTGATTAATTCACCATCTGACAGGCCGGAAGCTCTAGAACCCCCATTAACTGACATCTACAGTCACGCATATATTTCGACGCGTCATGTTTCATTCTTCATTCTCGTTCTATCCGCGGAACTTAACACTTCTATTTACCTTCTCTCTCTCTCTTGTTATGACTGCGCTACGTTTGAACTGACTTTTATTTTCGTTCAACTATTAGAGTTTTTATTAACACCTTCGAATTACAATTTTGAACTAACTTTTAATTTATGCGAGGTTTTACTTCAACCCCGGTTAATTTATGCGCGAATTTAGTTCAACTCCCGATCGTTGAATTTCAGCTTTGAACCAACTTTTAATTTATGCGCAAATTTAGTTTAACACCCCGATTGTTGAATTTCAGTTTTACACTAACTTCTAGTTTCGTTCAACTATTAGAGTTTTTATTAACACCGTCGAATTTCAATTTTGAACTAACTTCTATTTTATGCGCACTCTTCGCTCAACCGACCGCCGACGCTCTCGCCATCTCCACCCCGACATCTATTGTCCCCACTTCTGGCCCACCGGAAGCTGCGTGCCGTGGCACGTGGCTTCCGGTGACGTCACTTCCGGGCCAGAAGTAACCAAAACACACTACTCGTCCCATAGAAAAATAATGTTTAATATTGCTCTGAGTTTCACACGCTACATCATCAAATATGATAATTGAATTTGGTTTAATTTCATTTGGGAAAAGTATTTTTTCACATTCTGTAAAAGTAAAAAATCCAATTTCAGGTAAATTTTCCAAAACACATGTTAAAAACCTATATTTTTCCTGAAATAACGATTTTGATACGATATATATATTTTCGAAATACAATCCATTTGGAGAAAATAATAAATTCAATAGTAAATTAGTTTTACCACAGTTGGATGGGCCACAGATAATACATCTAATTAAATCAGTTAACAATTTACCATGTTTTTTACTTTTATAATCCAAAGTAAATAATTTATCCAAATTGATTATAGTTAATTTATTATTTTGTCTGAGAAACTTCATTGTAAATCACTCTTATTAATCCAACTATCATAAGATTTATCAAAACCTAACCATCGAACAAGTAACCTATCCCCTCTCTTTTTTAATACTTTTTCTATTAAATATATATCTTTAACTTTTGTTTTACTCAATTCTTGTTGATAAAATCCTCCTTGTAAAACTTCGCCCTTTGTGTCTTTCAATAAATATGTTACTGGATTAGTAAGTTGAACTTTCCATACTGTAAATATTTCGTTGCTCCATCTAGGTATATATCCTTTATCGAATAATTTCTGTATTCTACTAATTCTAACACGATCTCCTACCTTAAATTTTTGTTTTAAAATATATTTTTTCCTATCCTTAATAATCTTTAATAACACATCTTTTTCATTTAATTTATTAACCTCAATCGGTTTCAAACCAACAGTTCTATGAACAGTATTATTATAAGTATCCATTAAAATTGGAAGTATATCCAACCATTTATAATTTCCTTGTTCGCTAAACATTTTCCACATTTTTAGTTTTAAAGTGCGATTAAATCTTTCAACAATTGAAGCTTTTTTATCTGAAAAAGTAGTATAGTGATTTATATTATATTTAGTTAATAATGATTTTACCTTATGATTGAAAAATTCTTTACCCATATCAGTTTGAAAATTATTCATAGGTAAATTTTTTAAAATTGATTCTAGATTAATTGCAATCTCATCTGCTGTTTTGGTTTTTAATGGAACTGCAATAGCAAATTTTGTAAAACAATTTATAATTGTCATTATATATTTAAATCCATTATTTAGTTTAGAAAAAGGTAACATTTCTACTAAATCTGCTTGATATAAATCATTAACACCTTTTAATTCAACATATCTTCTTGGAAAATTTACACGAGCCTGCTTATGCAGCTCATTGGAAATAAGTGTTCTTGATTTACTCATTACAAAAGGAATAAAGGTAATAAAAGAGTAAATATAACTTTGTATATTAATTTATATTTAACAATTCACAGTTGGGATTTGATTTTTCATGTTCAACACTAGGTACATCTGTTTCCTGCCATTCATCCAATGTTACACCACACGACATGCAAGTCGTGGCATCGTCTTGACCCGTATAATAAAATCCTGACTGAATCAATTCATCAACAGACGGTTTTCCCTCAGGCCAATTAACATAAGTTGCTTTCATATTTGTTTTAATTTCATTTATATAATTTATACAGTCAATATATTTTCCTACATTAAAATCAATATATTTACTCATTTTACACTGAGGGTTCTGCATTTTATGAATAAAATTAATCTGCTTCAATGTTAATTTTAAGTTTGTTGTTTGCCAACCACAACCACAACACACAATATTTTCATACAGCTTATGATGATAAAATCCAGATTTTAACAAATCTTTTTTTGTAAAATTGAATATGTTGCAGCAAATAGTATCATTATTTGACCCTGATGTTGATGTCATTTCCTGCACAAAATACATCAAGATAAGTCTAATTTATATTTACAAAAATAACAATCTTTACGTTTAGGATTAAAATTATTTGACATACAAAAAAAGTGATCTGTACACTTTAAATTATTTATTATATCCTTATCTTTTTTCAGATTCTCTGGTAATTTATCATAAATGGATTCAACATCATCTACATAGTTTATAATAAATGATTTTGGCAAATAATTGATCAATTCTGCCGACAGATTTTTACTTTTAAAATATTCCTCAATAGCAGTATTGACTTTTTCCAATTTATTTTTAAACTCTAGTTCGGTTTTCCACCAATTACACAATACATGAACATTAATATAGGCGCAGTGTTTCGCGTTGTGATTGAAACAACAAGGTTTGATAACAGAAAAAGATACCTGTTGTTTTAATATATTTAAATTTGGACAACCAAAATCTTCTAAATTAAACACATTAACACTGAAGTCTGATAATAAATTAGAAATAAATTTTTGTTTTTCCTTTCCTTTTACATATATATCTCCATTAATAGTTATATTTTTAAAAACATCTTTTAAACACTTATAGTTTTTATATCCAGAACCCCAGTAGAGACCGTGGTTGTTTTTTTCAAGCCAGACAACTTGTTTTTGCAGGTGTGGAGGTAACTCGGAAAAATCACAAGGTGGTTGGAATAATTGTAGTTCGTAAAATTGTCCATCGTTGAAATAATAGCAAGTTCTTTGACGATGAAGTCATTTTTAATATTTTTAAATCCTTGGAAGTCTAGTATATAAGACATCTGACCCGTTTACAAATTAGAATATTGATAATTGAAACGTTTATAAAATTCTACATCGATATCATGTATAATCTTTTTAAATTCTTTCCAAATATTCATATCCATATAAGCGTAATGATGTTTTCCTTCATTATTTACAATAAATAAGGTTGTACTGTCTTTCCAATTACAAATAATTGCTTTTAAATCACCCGTAATTATTAATGTCTTTGAGTGAATAAAATCCAAATTAGGATATTTACAATTTATGCGTTCAGCTAATTCATTATCAATATCATTTATACTCTTCTTGAATTCCGTCCATTTATCAATTTCTAAATGTGCAAATTTATTAATTTTATTAACTAAAAATATCGAAGTATTTAATTGTACATTACTGATAACAATTTTAAAATTTTCATCAATTACAAATGTTTTGCCATGAAAATATTCCATTATCTTCCAATGTCTTCCACTCACCTCACAGTTGATGTGCACCGGTTGAAAGCAGTTTAATAAATGAAGGCCACATAGTCCATCAATTGCTTCCCAACTGTTCTGTTAATAAATGACATCCAGACGAGTATGTAAACCTTGACAAATGTTGACTCATTATTGACTTATGACTTAATTGTGAAAGTTATGACTCATTTTCAATTGCATAATCTTATGCAATATCTATTATTCGATTCTACAATAAAGAAAATTTAAATTCTTAATCTTTCTTTACATTTTAACTGTTCATCTCTTCTATGAAAACCATTATTACAGTTATTAGAATGATAATTAGCATTATTCGAAGAAAACTGTACGCATATGTGATCTACATTTTCAGTATCAAAAACTATTCCATAACCCCTGAATTCAACATACTTTTTTTTAATTAAAATACCATTTTTATCGTAAAATTCAATTGTTATAATCTTATCACACATGTTTTCTTGGTTGTTGTACAAATTCGAATAACTTAAAGTTTAACTTGTATTGCTTTTTCTTTCCGCTTATAAACAAATAATCACCTTTCAATATGCTCCTACAAATTACATTCACATTTCAGATTAATTTCTTCAACACATTCATTATAACAGTGTGAGCACTTGTATTTTCCTCCAATAAGTGATCCATTTTGAAAAGGTTCGAAAATAACTTTTTGTGAAAAGTGATAAAAATCAGCATTGTTTTCATAGCATCTATGGCAAATTCTTAAATTTTCCTTTTCATAAAAAACAATGAATGCAGTAAAACAATTTCTATAATGTTCCTGTAGAATATCGTTACGAATAACGTCCGGTAAACCAATCAAAACTTCTTTTAAATCATCACCATTTTGATATACTTCTAATATTTTTTTTCTTGATAGGTTATATAGACTTAACATACTTACAATGGAAACACAAAACCTAGACCAACACACTTCATTTCATACGATATGTGCGGTAACTTATCTCTTTTATACTGATGCATGCAATCAATCGCAATCAGTGAAGTATTGTACAAGTGCATCGATGCCACATGGTGATTAGAGTTTGTAAACATATAGAGATTAGAAAGCACAATTGTGCAAAGAATAACAAATCATGTAATTATTGGAACACCTAAAGAACTATTGTCAGTTGAATTCAACAGACATTAATAATGGTATATACACCAAATACTGATTGATTGCAAATATAATCAAGCTGTGTACTACTATATAATAAACTTAGACCGTGGGGCCGTCGGCCCCAGTGCATAAGGAGGTGTCATACATACACCACGTTCCTATACTGTAATGCACTGTACTGTACTGAACTGTACTGCAATAGACTGCTATAGACTGTACTGTACTGAACTGTACTGCAATAGACTGCTATAGACTGAGTGGGTTATGTAGCTTGTGCTACAACCCGCATTTCACTTCTACTATATAGGCTTACCTTCTGAATACTATTGCCATGTTTCTAGGTAAAAGAAATCAGCAGACTAGTAGGTAACACTATCAAAGAAGCTACAAAACAGCAGCTGAGAAGACTTTTTTCTGACAATTTGGCTATGCTCTACAGTTTCCATGGCTTTAAAAGAAGTTGGTTTTTTCTAACTTGAAGACCAAGAATGCAATTCTTGGTAAGTTTTTTTTTTTTTAACCAATAGCCTGTTATTTTAATACAAATTTATTTTAATGTTTGTTGTAGTGGATTTTCCTGTAGGGAATACGCTATTACGGTAGTAGCAGGGTATCTACTGACAGTGGCGGATCCAGAGAATGATCTTGGGGGGGGGGGGAACTACCGGCGACAATAATAACATAGAAAAAAAAAACAAACACGCGAAAATTGCAATAATTTATTTTCTTGGTTACATTATTTACAAATTGTTACAATTAAATCTTACATCACGATATTATAACCCTTTTGCATTTAATGTTGATTTTAAAAAACACCAAATTCAACCTTACTGAAGTTTAACCTTACTTTGACTTTAACCTTTACTGAGAGGTTAGTATTATATGCTAAATCTAGTGATTTTGCCCCCCAAACTGAGTGCGGCTTCAAAACTACAGTACCACTTTAACCGAGCCTTGCTCGTTGGTTTTTATTTACTTTTGTTATAGTGTCATGGTAATAAAGCTATTCAATTTCCACCAACAACCAACTATACCTCTTCAGAAATAACAGCTGTTTCCAAAAGACTGCTTAACATTAATGTTCCTTTATTTTTTTATACCTTTCGTTGTTACTTCGTAACCAAAATAGCAACCCATAAAACCAATGTGAAAAATTACGATTTTTAAACTTAAATTTAGAGCAAATTCTATTTTTCCTGGGATTGACACTGTTTCCAAACTTAGTTTTGGGCCAAAACACTCTTAAGTGCAAAGTTTAAGTAAAATCAACCCACTAGATTTCAAGATCGTGGAACACACATTCCTTCAGACAGTGCTCCTATAGGGTTGTAGTACCAGGTTAACCGAGCCTTACTCTTTGATTTTAATTCAGTTTTTATATAGTGACATGGTAATAAAGCTATTTAAGTTCCACCAACAACCAATTATACATCTTCACAGTTAACAGCTGTTTCAAAAGTTCTGCTTAACATTACTGATCCATCGTTTTTGTATACCTTTCGTTGTTATTTCGTTACCGAAATAGCAACCCATAAGACCAATGTTAAAAATTACGATTTTTAAACTTAAATTTAGACCAATTTCGATTTTTCCTGGGTTGAGGCTGTTTCTAAACTTATTTTTGGACCAAAACACTCTTAAATGCAACGTTTAAGCAAAATCTAACCGCTAGATTTCGAGATCGTGGAACACACATCCCTTCAGAAATTCCTCGTATTATAGTATAGGATATAGGATTGTTTTAGTTCGTAAAACGGGCACGGCACAGAGTGCAAAAGCTTCCAGTCACATATGGGCAAAATTGTATTTAGTTTGGATGGAGAAATGTTATTGTGTTGTAGCAATGTATACCTACAACACATTATAATACCTACTACATTATAATAGCCATGTATTATTGCTATAATACTAACCTCAAAGTTTTTCAAGTTCACGTTTTTTGGATGGTTATCAGTGTATTATAAAAAAAACTATTTGTTTTGAATTATGTTATTTTTTATATCAATTGCTTATCAAACTATGTTTCTGTTGTTCAGAGATACCTAGTAAAATATTTCAACGAATGAAACTGTGAAAAATATTTCAAGGGGCATTGTGTCAATCTCTGAGTTCTCTACAAACATCCAACGTGTTAGGTACCACTGACACTAGTGACACTGGCCAAGTCACAGGTACAGTCACGCTGACTGACACTGCCACCTTGTCTTGCGACTTGCCTTGAGGTTTAGTTCTGAATACAATGTAGCCATCCGTTGCTGACACCTCAAAAGTATCCTCATTTGCTGTATAATACGATACGACATACATCCACTCCGTCTGCTTGTTAAATAATGGTTATTCCTAGTACAAAGTTGAAATGAAAATAAACTACCGTAGAATTTAAGCATTTTATGAAAAAAGAATTAAAGTAGGTAATATTCGTGGCTCTTTTACAGCTTAGGCCTACAGTAACCTCCACAACATTTGTTGGTACTTGTTTCTTATACAGTTGAATTTTTTTACCAAGAAGCAGTCAAGATTAGGTCGACTATCTTTGGCTCTGAACTTCTTTTATTTGTAGCATAATCATGTGTGTCATATCAATCATGTTTGTAGTTTTGTTTATCAACAACGGTGTTTTACTTGTGCTTGCTTAAAGTCAGTCATGTCACCGATGATCGCGGCGAAATTGTAGGCCTAAATCCGCCTGCGGCCGCGATGTTGGGTGAGATATAGATGTCTAGACGGTTTAACTTATGACTTATCGCTACCGTGTGATTCGTTTTGAGTTAGTGAAAGTATTTCCTTGGTATATACAGTAACAGTACCAAAATAACCTAACCGCTGCAGCGCACTGCAAACTTGGCTGAGTACGTGTAGCAGGCCCGGTGTCGAGGCCGCGAGCGGAGATGCGTTCGCCGCGATCATCGGTGAAATGGCTGACTTTAAGGAAGCAGAACTCAAAATCCGTAAAACTTAAAAACATGAAATTTTTATACTATGCTCATAAAGTAGCCTTCTTTCAATTATGTGTTTTTATTAAAGATACCAGTTCAAAATGACATAAAAGGTAGCTGGGTTATGTATAACAAATACTCATAGTTTGGATAATCGGTTAAATAATCTCCTACTTAACGTAGAAAATTCTTGGGCCCTTGGGGGGGGGGAATTTCCCCCGTTCCCCCCCCCCGTGGATCCGCGCCTGTCTACTGATACTGGAATTACTGAAAATACTGGAATTATACTGGAATTTTATTTCCATGCTCGAAATACTGGAATTATATTGGAATTGCAAAGGAAATACTGGAATAATTGAATTTAATAATATCCAGAAATTAATTGTTGTTTTTAAAATGCATAAAATATAGATTTTGTCATTTGGGCTGTACATTCTGATGTAAAAATATTCACATGTCATTATTGTTGTTCTAAAGTCGGGAGAAATAGAACAGGCGTGTCAAGGTCAAGTCTTTTAATAAGCCAGCTGATTTTTGCTCATTTAACTACATATTAATTAGCTTGACCTTCACCCGCCTGTTCTATTGCCCCCGACTATAGTATGTTTGCAAACCAATTCAGAAAACTTGTGAACTTTTAAAATAAATAATTTAGCAACTAATAAATCTAAACATTTGTGTAAAGATTGACCTTAGAAAATGTTCAATTGTGTTGGTACTAAAAATTTAGTTTTCTTTCTTAAATTTTATTTGATGTGAGTTTTATTTTAAATTTAGTATTATTCTAGTTCATTAATTGTTTTGCAGTTAACTGTACTTTTTATTATTTTTTATTTAAAAAATACAAAATAAAGTGGGCGGTATGGAGGGCTATAGGGGAGTTTTAAGTGAACTAATTAAAAGTTAATATAAAAAGTGTTATCATTGGAAAGTACTTGACTTATTAATCACAATCATAAGTATCTATTTGTTAAAAGGCAAGCATGTTTATTTTCCTCCTTTTTTCTCAGTTTGTGTAAATCGTAAGAGAAATCCGCACATACTGTTAGAAGGGTTCATCCTATGGATGAACAGAGTCTAATCATGATTCACATCAGCGTCCAGGAGTGGCCAAAGTTTCAATGTTGAGCTTATGGAAGATGGGTAATTTATTAAAAAATTAAAGTCCAAATCAGGTGAATTTTTGGTAGAATTTCAATCAGTGGCGATCTCTTAGTAAAAAATCTATTTTAAATTTGTAAATGTATAAAATTTAATTATTGTTACGTCATTTTCAGATTAATAATTCTAGAGTTTTTTACTGGAAATACTGCAATTTTTTTGAAAAAATATACTGGAATTCCAAAATCAGATATCAGTAGACACGCTGAATAGCATTGGTAAGACCTAAGCCTGGGACACCCTTTCAGGGTTAACCCTTTCACCCCTGACGGTACTTGTAAGTACCATGTTTTAAACGTATATTTAATAATAAAGCCGAAGAGTTATTGCCCCAGATGCCTGTTGGTACCTTACAGTACCAGTTTGTCCACCTTTGGCGTTCTTTATTGGCCCAGTTTCACAAAACGCTCACCAGGGAGAAGCACCAACCAGACCAATGCTACGCAAATTCAATGGCGTGATATTGCACAAGTTTATTGATTTTTTTATGAGTTATTATTTTTTATACGTATTTATTTTATATGATTTTCATTTAATATACTCTTAAGACATGTAGGAGTATTTTATTTTACTTATAACAATCGTTGCTATGGTTATTTAGAGCGAAATGTGAATGGTACTTTTGAGTACCGTCAGGCATTTACAGCATGTCAGCTGATCAGCTGACTAACAGTAAATTGAGATGTAAACAATCAAAAGTTGTTGTTGTGGTCGGCTTGATGTGATTATGTGTTGTGCTGTGATGTTATAGGGAAGTTTGCATTTATGATTTAACAGTATTTAGGTGTTTTTAAAATGTTTAAAATAACTCAAAAAGAATTACACGAAATTTTATTTGAAGAGTTGCCAGATGTTTTGGCCAGTTCTGATATAAGTGATTTTGAAGATGAAACAGAGGTTAGTACATCGTTTGATAAAACAATTACCAATAATTTTGACAGAACATTCAATACTTTGATAGACTTGCAAAATGATTCCTCGTTAGTGTCTAAAAATCATGAGGAAGTAGGCCTATTGTCTGAGCATGAGGATGACATTGATGAGCCTGAAGCACTCAATGAGCCTGGAGGTCATGTAGGCCTAGTCCAAAATGAACCTGCACAAAAGGATGGCCTAGACCTAAATACTAGTGGACTAGTTTATGATGATAAATATAATAATCTACCTGGTCCCAGTAAAACCAAGCCTAAAAAGCATAGGAAGAAACTAAACGAGGAAGTAGGCCTAGGTCTAGCGTTTGAAGACGAATATGGCATTGATTATCCTGAAGCACTCAATGAACCTGTAGGTCTAGTCCAAAATGATGACCCAAGCCTAGATAATAGTGAGCTAGTTTATGACACTAAAACTAACAGTCTACCTGGCACCGGTAAAACAAAGCCTAACAAGAATAGGAAAAAGTATGGCAGTAGCAAACCTAGTTCACCTATACCGAATCCGGATAAAACTCAAAAAAAAGAAATGTGCTAAGCTTTCTAAGCCTGATGGGAAAAAAGGAAAAAGTAAAGCGAGCAAAGAAAAGAAACCTTCCAAGAGAGAGATTGAGGAGCTTGCCAGAGCTTGGAAAAAGAAACCTACCTGCTTATCTGAAACACCTTACGATATTCATAAAGGTAAGATCACATTTTGATACATACATAGATAGCGTAAGGCTAGTCTAAAATATATTTTTTATCAGTTAGCCTTTATATTGAAGAACCTCTGTATTATTGGATAAAAGAGTATAACTTACCGTTATTTGACCTATGGTACACCTATGGTTGTGATTTTCAGCTTACACTTGATTGGTTAGTCTAAGTATTGGTGCAACATAGCCTATACAATTTTTAACCAGTTGTGCCTGTATAGGCCTAGCTTTTTGTTGGATGAACAAATATTGTTTCTAGCCTATTTTATTTTCTGAAAAATAATTTAGCCTACTAACCCGATTAGCCTAAAATAATGATTTTTAGTGTTAGGTTACAGGTTATCGCCTAGCATTTTTGTCAACCAACAATGCACTATATGCTACTTACTGTCCATAGCTTTCAATGTTTTAGCTGTCAACTGAAAACCATACTGGGTTTTATCTGTTGTATGTGGTTTACTATAATGATAATCATATTTTATATATTTTCAGGTGTGGTAGAATCCATCTTTGACGACTGCAAGTCTGCGACCGACGTGTTCCTAAAGCTATTTGATGAAGAAATTAATTGTGAAAGAGGTAACATATCAAACAAATCTTTACGCAACACAGCAAGGTAAAAATTTAAACCTAAAGGAAATGAATTATTAGTGTTTTTAGGCATAAACTTTGTGATGGAATACCATGTTCTTCCTTCAATAAGTGACTATTGGTCAAGATCAGAAGACCTTCGAGTCCCTATTGTGGCAGATGCCATGACTAGAGACAGATTTATGGCAATTCTGTCAAATCTTCATGTCAATGACAACCATTTGATTGATCCAACTAAGCCAGATAAACTGCACAACCTCCGCCCACTTATAGACAAGTTAAATAAAAGATTTAAAGATGTGTATCGAGGCACAAGAGAGGTTAGTGTGGATGAGTCATTGATATGATTCAAAGGAAGAAGTAGTTTGAAGCAATACAACCCTATGAAACCAATAAAGCGCGGTTATAAGCTTTGGTGTGTGGTAGACCAGACAGGTTTCATTTTGAAATTTAAAGTGTATGAGGGAAAGGATGATAAGGTTGAAGAAGAGTTCAAAGACTTTGGATTGGGGGAAAGGGTTGTTTTGTCTTTGACAAAGGACTTTTGGGGAACAGGTAGAATTGTTGTTTTTGACGACTATTTTGCAAGCGTAAAGCTTTTAGAACGATTGAAAGCTGAAAATATTCTTGCTTGCGCTACCATTAGACCTGACAGAACGGCAGTTCCAACTAATTTTGTCCCAGATGAAAAAATGAAGAGAGGAGAAAGTGACTTTAGGTTCTCGAACCTTGACATAGGATGCTTCAAATGGATGGACAATAAATCAGTTGTATTCATTTCCAACTATCATGGCTCAGAAGAGACTACTATAAAACGAAAACAGCCCGATAGAACAACGAACACATATTCTTGCCCTCAAGTTGTGAAGGATTACAATACATTTATAGGTGGCGTAGATAAGGCTGATCACCTCAGGTCCCTGTATCTAGTGGACAGAAAATCGAAGAAATGGTGGCACAGACTTTTCATAACCATAAACCAAATACTCCATTACTTCATTTTAATAATTATATACATATGGTATTATACGAAAATGAATGAATGGAGTTTTAGATTTCTGGTTACCTTAAAATGTATTCTATATTAACGTAACCTATGTTATATATCTAATTTTAGAAAAGGACCAATGACTTTGTGAAAGTTATGATTTTGAAAGTTTTGTGATTTATGCTGTGTATAAATAGGCCTACAAATATGTGTATTGTTTAGATACTGTACGAAAAAATCCAACAACATCTAATGCAACTGATGCGGATATTGAGGGCGTCATTAAAGATTGGCTCAGGCAGGCGAAACTTAGATTGATTACAAAATCAAAGTAAGTATAATTTTAAAACTTAGTATTATCACTGATAAAAGAATATAGGCCTACTGGTTTGAATTGAAATATTAAAACTGCTTAATAGCTTAAAAATATGATAAAAATTTGTAGTATGAATCTCTCATTAGGTGTATTACATCAAAGAAAAGTTTTTGAACATTAAAAATTGTATCATCCAATGGGTGACATTAAATTTAATCCATTTCATGGATATAACGAATAAAGAAATTTTTTGTACCATTCAGTGTATTAAGAATCTGCAGTACCTGCGCCATTTTGGTAGTTTCTCACATAAGAGCAATGTTAAATTTGAAACATTACAGTGAGTTTGTTTTTCGCCGGAAAATTTCATACTTGATGCCATTTTAAATGTTACCATAGTAGGTCTATTTAGTGCTTGAAGTGATAGAAAATTAATTTTAAAAATTATCCACTCGAATAACAAATAAAACATAAATATATTTAACGCCATTTTAAACCATTTGTAAAACAATTTTTAGTAGGTTTTGTGAAAATCTATCCACGTTAAGCAATCTGTCATTCCCTTATGGTGAACATATTCAAGTTTTATGCAAATTTTATGCAAGATTATCAAGATATCGTGTTTCAAAGACAACAGTAATGTTTTGAATTTAATATTAATCTTAAGGGACTAAAAATCCAAGATGACGTAGGTACTGCAATCAGTATCAGGTAGATGACCATATCAGAGCAATTCTATATATTGACGTAATTATTCTGTTGTATTTTCATGCCTCACTCAATGATACTTATCGGGAAAGACAATATTTTATTTTGTTCCATGGGGTAATGTTAAGCTTCTTTTACACACATCGATTTAGGATGGACGATAAAAGTTTTGTTTGATATTTTCGCTAGAATCAAACGAAAGTGTGAAATTCATCTAATGAATAAGAGATTGGAACAATTCAAGACCTTACACACTCTTTTTGAAGAAATATTTGAAGAAAGACTTATTTTGAGCAACTTCACGAGGAATTAAAGAATATTATTCATCACCAAAATACTAAAATGACCAATACTATTTCTGATTGCACTATTGAAATCACTATCGATAACTCATCCATGTAAACAACAATATAGGCCAATTTGTTGTTGTGTCAACATACCTAAAAGTATAATAAAAATATTGTACATCCAAAATTGATGTGTGTGAAATAGGCAGAGTGTCCACGCAACGGGAATTGCAGGAAATCGGGAATTATACAGGATTTTTTTATTGGCGTGAAAAATATAGGAAATGAGTCCACCGATTGAAGACTTTCATTCCTGCCGATCAAAGAAGCTTGTATCCGCCGAATGGAGACCGCCGTATCCGCCGAACGGAGACGCCCTTGTCCTAGGAGATGCTAGAGGCCGCCGGTTTTTGGCGATCATGCCTACTGACCGTCCGTCCGTCCGTCCATGCATCTAGTCGATGCTTGGTTTTGTGTTGTGTCGGGACAGCGCGACAAAAACGCTCAAATGGTTATAAGTTTGTTCATACTGTTTTTAGAAAACTTTCTTAATCTTGCTGTGTTAATTTTTTCATTCTTTCATACGAAACTCGGAGAAACGCAGAATATTGTAGATGACGAAAACACTGCTACTAACTGAAAATGAAAACTTCCACATGATACCTGTACAATTGTAGTTCTTAAAATGTAATTCTCATGTAAAACATGTAATTTATTAAAATGTAATTCTTAAAATGTAGGTAGTTCAAAGTGTAAGTACAAACATTCAACGCCATTTCAATAGTTTGATTTAAGCTTAAAATATAGTTCTTAAAAGCTATGCCAAAGTGTAAATACAAACATTCAAGAGATATATCTCTACGTCATTTCAATCGTTTGATTAAAAAAGAACGTGAAAGTAGCCTTCAACATGATTCTCGTGAAAACCTTTGCGAGAATCCCACTACCGAGAACATTGGTGAGAACAATAAGTGCAGATCTCTAAATTTAGGTTCAAATTCTTGTGCTAGTGGAAATAGCCCTAAATCTAATATTAATTGTGACTTCAGTAATACATTTGCAGTTGGTGAAAAATTTTGTTATAGTGTAAATGATAGTGATAGTGGCAGCAACTCCGATTTTAATGATAGACTTGCAGCTAGTGATGTATGTAGTTCTGATAGTAATATTAGTGAGAGTGCAAATTGTTCAGACATTGGTTGCAGGAATATTAATTATGAAGACTTAATAAATGATAGGCCTAATGATGTCAGAGATGGTAAAATAAATAATTGTAGCTCTGAATATATTTCAAAATTAGCGAACTGGGCAGTTACATTTAAAGTAAAAAACAATGCTTTAAATGCTCTTCTGAAAATTCAAAGAGATAAACCTGGCTATGAATCACTCCCTAAAGATAGTCGTACGCTATTAAGTACTCCTCGTTTGACTACAATTCGCAAGGTTGATACTGGGGAATATTACCACTATGGCCAGAAAAATTCCCTGAAAGATTACCTTCTGTCTCAAAATACAGTAAAACCAACCAATATTGAGGTATTTGTTGGTATTGACGGTCTTCCCATTTCAAATTGTGGTAGTAGTCCGGTTTTGCCTATTCTTTGTTATTTTAAAAGCGATTTAAGTAGTGTCAAATCCAAAGTGTTTACAATTGGTATTTACCATGGCTTTGAAAAACCTTTCTGCTCAAATGATTTTCTTAGTGATTTCCAAAATGAAGTTCTAAATTTAACAACAAACGGATTTAAAGATGATGACTTTAACGTAACAATTAGTATAAAGCTATCGGCAATAATCTGCGATGCAAAAGCATTTGTTTTGAAAACGAAAGGTCACACGGGGTTTAATTCATGTTCTAGATGTGTTCAAAAAGGTGAAACTGTAAATAAACGTACTTGTTTTCCAGAGATAAATTGTGAATTAAGAACGCATGAAAGTTTTGTGAAGCAAGACCAAAGGGGTTGCCATATAGGAACTTCAAACCTAGTTAATTTACCCAATTTCGATATAAGTGCGTGCCTCTTGACTATATGCACCTAATTTGTTTAGGAGTGGTAAAAAAACTTATGTACATGTGGCTTTTTAAGGTCAAAGGACCTCGTAAACTACCAAATCAAATAGTCCAGTCAGCATCTGACACATTGTGCAGTATGAGTGAATATACTCCGGATAAATTTGCCAGAAAACCACGATCTCTTTTTGAATCAAACAGATGGAAGGCTACAGAATTCAGACAGTTTCTTTTGTACACATGACCAATTGTTTTAAAATCTATACTTTCAAAAGATTTGTACTTACATTTTCTGTCACTTAGTATCATATACAAAAACACTAAGTGTTGAGGGGTTGCCAAGTCCTAAAAAGATATGATATCAAAATATGTTCCAAGTCAATGACTTTGATTTTAGAATAGCTACTAGACAAATTGATTGGATCTTTTAATGCTTGGTAAATATTCCGTAAAACAATATTGTTTTATTTCGAAACCGTACTTAGCCAGCAGATATGGTATTTTATGTTATTTTTTTATTGAACTGTACATATTGAGAACTTCTTCATTCATCGTAATATATCCCCATTAGTAAATATAGGCCTAACTTTACTAATATATCTGCTGGCCAAGTACGGTTTCAAAATAAAACAATATTGTTTTACGGAATATTTACCAAGCATTAAAAGATCCAATCAATTTGTCTAGTAGCTATTCTAAAATCAAAGTCATTGACTTGGAACATATTTTGATATCATATCTTTTTGGGACTTGGCAACCCCTCAACACTTAGTGTTTTTGTATATGATATCATTATTTTTTATCATATTTGGCCATTTGGGGTTTTAAAGTAAAATCTTTAAGTAGGAAAACAGATTTAATTAAAAGCTTTAAAGTTAAACGGAACACTATGTTTGTATTCGTTTGTCTGGAATTTATACAGAGGAACACTGCTGACGTTTATAGGGTAGTTTTTTTTTAGCTATTTAGCTGCATTAAGAGATTAAAATACTAATGTATGGGTCCATGCTGAATACCCGTGATTCGTAATGGAAGTGACAGGAGGTATTAATTTGAAGGTGTCTTTAATCTTGGTCACCCCCTTCGAATTCATTTTTACTATCGAGATATAAATCAAAGATTGTTGAATGCATAAGTTTGTGTCGTGTAAATGTACCAAATTTTATTGCTTCATCTGCAGTGTTAAGAAAATGTACGGTACTTTTACTCCCTGAATAACTGCAAGTGTAATTTTCATACTAAATAGAACTATCTTTGAGTAAAGACAACCTAAGATTAACTGATTTCTACTACAGGTCTGCTCCATAGCCGTTTTGTGTTCCGTATGTGAAGCGTTAAAAAGGAATTTAAGCTATAAATATTTAATATTGCACATCTGATTGAAAGAATGGATGAAGCAATATTGCTACGGATACGATTTTTATCGTATCAGTGCCAAAATAGTAATCTGTTTTAAGGATTGGTCGATGTTTAATATAAACATCAGTCAATCTCCAAACATTCAATTAAATTAGAATGATAGCATATTGGGATTTTTAAAATTACTTTTTGCAGCAACGTCTGTACATTGCAATTTATGAAACGACAACATTTTCTAGTTCAAAAATTTCCCTAGCAGAAATTTTCAGGGAGTACAATAAGAACGCTTACCGTACCATGCGTTTTCTGAATACTAGCATTAAAGCTTGGTACATTTACACTGCCCAAAAATAGCATTTTTATAAGGATATCAGTTTTTTTGTCATAAGGGGGGCGGCCTACCGGGATTTTTTCCTGCCCAATAAATGAGTTGGTCAAAACCAAACATTCCAAGCGTATAGGGCATAGCTCGATGAGAAATTACGCCTTTTAATTTGATGAAGAGTTGGCAAATATGACATAATTCCTTTTTTGACACATCAATCTTGAAGATCGGTTCAGTTGTCACTGAGAAGTTAACATCGCAACTAATGCACGTACGTTTAGGTGGAGGAGGATTATTTTGCACCGTATAGTCACTTCTTCATTGGTTTGGATCAATATTTCATGTATTTATTTATTTGTTTATTTTATGCATTCCAGAGTTTACAATATTTACAAAGACAAATTTCTCCTAAAACGGCGTTTTGAAGATAAAGTCTTCCTAGTTGGTTTAGTTTTGTGTGTTTTTATTGAGTTTGCTGTTAATTTTCGGGTTGTAACTTAACCAAAGAAAAATTACACTGTTGTAACGACTAAGTTACAACAGTGACTTAACATTTGTATAAACAGTATTTGTGTATAAACAGTGAGAAATTGTGCTCCTCAAAAATTACTATTTTAGATATTAAAAAATTAGAAAGTAAGTGATACTATTGATATTTAATCAAATTTAAAGACACTAATTTCAAAATTTTACCAAGTATTTGAAAACTATCAGTAACTTGAACTAGTAATAGTAGAAAACTGCATAAAGCGTACACATAACCTATCAATGATTAAGCTTAATTCAGACTCTTTTAAAGTTCAAAGATGTGTGGCTATTAGTTAGGTTAAGAATGTCAAATTCAAACAACGTTTGTGTTTTATTAAAATTATTGATTTTTATTAAAATATGGGTAGCACTATGTTCAAACAAAAACGAAGATATATATTTCAGTAGACATGTCTTTAACAGCAATGTTCCTACAAACAAAGACATGTTAAATATTTTATATAGAGAAATCTCAAATCTAAGTTTTCAACAAAACTTGGTTCTGACAAGTATGAAGTATAAAAAACATAAAAAGCTGTGGCAGAGTAAATGGAATGAAAGAAACTTAAATCTAACTGTGTCATATATAATATTACTTTCATTTATACTACTGTCAGGAGACATTGAAGAAAATCCTGGTCCAGAATGCCAAATATGTAAAAGAAATTATAAAAGACTTGAAGCACATATAAAAGGGAGTCATAAGCATGATTCGATCGAGTTCAACATAGGAAATACTTCTCAGCCAGGACCATCCAAAGTATTATCAGGAGCAATAGTGATACCACCTTATCTTGACCCAAAATATTTTAGACCACGCTACACAGTTCAATCTGACAGTGAGGATGATATTGAAAGCTCGCTGAAACAAGAAACTAGTTTCAATATCAATAAAATGGACCAAGAACAACCAGAAAATTCGTTTTGGTCTGATTTGCAACTTCAAACAAATGAAATAAGTTCAATTGATTCATTAGAAGAAACCTCTCTGCAAAATGAGAAGATACCATGTGAACATTGTAATAAATATTTTACAAGAAAAGGGATACCGATACACATTTCAAAAAGTCATCCTGAATATTCAAGACTTAAAATTGTTCACAAGTATGGCAAGAAAAAAAGTGTTGCTACTGAACCACAAAAAGATATCGATGAAGATTATTCGGCAGAGACTATGAATGCAACAAACCCTCAACTTCATGCCTTATTGAAACCATGGGAAGAAAAAATATTAGACCTTTTCTTAAAACATGGTTTTAACAGCTTAGGTAATGAAGAGTTTGACAACTATATACTAGAACTATGTAGTTTTCTACATCAAAAATCAGAATTATTGCCAGGACCAAAACATCCAGCTGTAAAATATTTTAATTTAAGGAAAAATAAGGTAATGGCTAAAGCAAATTGTTCTTACCAGAAAAACTCAAATCCACGTAGGTTTTCAAAACGAAAGAGAGAAAAAGCTAAGAGCAAATACAACTATGACCTCGCTCAATATCTTTACTACAATCAAAGAAAAAAGGTTGTAAGACATGTCATGAACCTAAATAACAATGTCTCATGCAAAATCCCAATGTCTCAACTTGAAGAATACTACAAAAATACTTTTTCTATTGTTAATGACGAAACCCCGCTGAGTGCGGAATTAAATCAGCCTTCATCGTGTTCTGGTAGACCTACTGATGTAATGCAAACCGATGTTGAAGAAATATCTTTTACAGAAGAAGATATACAAAGAGCATTAAATGGAATTTCAAAAGATACAGCCCCTGGACCCGATAGAATATTGGTAACAATGTTGCTAAAATTTAATTCAAGTAAGATTTTAAGTCTTATAGGAAATCTGATGCTAAAAACAAACCATGTTCCAAAACCTTTCAAGTGTGGAAGAACCATATTAATTCATAAAGGCGGAAATACCGATGAATGCAAAAATTGGAGGCCAATAACAATTTATTCAGTAATTAGAAGAGTCATTGAGCGGGCGATTGTCTTTAAAGCAACTCCATACATTAATTTAATTTCGCATCAAAGAGGATTTGTAAATATGCCTGGCACATATATAAATTCTAGACTTCTGAATAATTGTCTAAACCACGCAAAGATAAATAAAAATGATTGCTGTGTGGCATTTCTAGATGTGAGCAAAGCTTTTGATAACATTGGCCATAAACATATTCGTTGTAGCTTATCACAAAGTAAGATGCCACATGAGTTGCAAGACTTGATAATGTCACTGATCGAAAATAATATGATCCAAATAGAATCTAACTTTACAAAATCAAAACCAATATGTGTCAATCGTGGAGTACCCCAAGGGTCACCTATATCGCCACTAATTTTTAACTTGTCCATAAATAGTGTTTTAAAAGAGCTTGTTGATAAAGATGTTTCTGATAATTATGGTTATAGTCTTGTGCCCGGCTTGGACAAATTAACAACTCTAGCGTTTGCTGATGACATTGTATTAATTGGAAATAGTTTAAATTCAGTATCGTCTTTGGTATGCATAGCAGAGGACTCTCTAAAAAGAATTGGTTTATCATTAAATCTAGAAAAATGCAAAGCAATACATATAAAAAAAGGGAATCTATGTGAAACCTCATCCATAGAGCTTCAAAACTATAAAATTAAAACAATAAATAGTAATGAAACAATTAAATACCTTGGAATTGATTACAATGATGAAATAAAATTAGATAAAAATCACATAATAAAAGAACTAAGAAACAACCTGGAGAAGCTAGTATCAAGCATTCTTTTAAAGCCTGATCAAAAAATGGCCATTATAAATCAATACATTTGGCCATCAATTATATATCCTCTGCAATGTGCACCATTGAGTCAACTCCCAACTTCATTTTTAGAAGATATTGACCTTATCATTAGAAGCATAATAAAACAGATAATTGGTCTCCCAACCGACTGTCCAACAAGTATGATTTATGCTTCTAAATCATTGCGAGGTCTAGAAGTTGTCAGAGCTAGTTGGGAGGCATATCTACAACACTACAATATAAGTACTAAACTACGCACCATAGAAGATAACCATCTACAACATTCCAACAATTTTGATGAGGAAAGAATACATTGCTTAAAAAGTTTAAATATAAATATTGAAGAACTTACAGACAATCAAAACATTCTTCCAACAAAAGCACCAACAGCTCGAAAATTAAGAGAAATTTTAAGGAAAAGATCATACGAAGATTGGAGCAAACTCCCTCAAAAAGGCAAAGGAGTGTCCCTTTTCGAACAATGTCCAAAAGTAAACAAAATGATTATGAACAAAAGTAGCTTAAGTATTTCTGAATGGACGACCATAATTAAAATGAATGCCAATGTAACAGCAGTGAGAGCTACTCCAGGCAGATCTCAGGACAACCATTGCCGTCATAAAGACTGTAATGAGATTGAAACCCTTGGCCATGTCCTGGGATCTTGCCCAAAGGGAGAATTGCTTATAACCAACAGACACCATAAAATAAGATCAATGTTGGCAGGTGCTTTTAAGAAACCAGGTTGGGAAATATTTGAAGAAATAAGTGCAACATCTTCTGACGGATCTCAAAGACGTGTCGACATTATAGCAATATTTAGAAAAGAAAACAAGGCTTTAATAATCGACCCAACCATAAGGATGGAAACAAGCGAAGAGCAGGTAGAAGAAGTAAATAACGAAAAGAAGAAAATTTATGAACCTTGCATCCCATACCTATCTGAAAAGTACAATATTAAAAACTGGATTGTGATTGGCATTCTAATTGGCAGTCGTGGAACCATTCCAAAATTTCTTGTTGATTTTTGTAAAAAATACGAAATACCATCAAAAATTATCGATTCAATTTGTATAAGTGTTATAAGAGACTCTATCAAAATTTTAAATCATCACTTATTCCAGCCAAATACATAACTTTTATTTTACTGTATGTAATTGAAAAATTTCTTATTGTATCACAATCAAAATTGTTTGTATTCTGGATCAACTTTGGTCAACTGGAAGTCCAGTCAGATTTGTAACTTTTAATAAAGTTAATTTCTCTCTAATAACAGTTCTCCAGTTCTAAAGATAACAATATTTTATTTTTTAATACAGTAATACAGATAATTCAAATGAATTTATTGGCTTGGACGAAAGTCAACACATTTTAAGTAAAACAATAATTTTCTGTATAACACAATCTATAAGTGCCAGCTGATCAAATCAATGAATATGATAGCAGATGTTTTGGCTTGGTATCTACAACGAATTAAAATTTAAATGTCAATTGCTTTGTTTACCTTTTAAATTTACGAAATGTAAACAAAATGATTTTAAAAAAACTCATATTTGTTTTATTTTGTGATATTTAAAGTGAATGAACTCGATCTTTGTACACAAAGGTTTGTACTACGTACAAATACGAAGATTCCTACAAAGTTTCGTGTGATTCCCATCAGTGATAAAGGCTGTAGCTTTGCTTAAAAATTTAAATAGTTTGTTGTGCGTAGGAAACCACATTTCTGACATTTTTTAGGCTACTTTTGAACGCATATATTTTACTTCATTGAGGGTTTTTAAAGTAAGCTTGGTGATTTTTGGTGTTCATTGGCTCAGTTAAACGGATAGAAAACGAAAAAAGGGTTAATTGCGTCCTTTTTGTGTCCTTTTGAGAAGTGAAAATTGGCCGTATTCTGCTTCGTGTCTATATAGGCACGCGTCGTCTGTTTCGTTGGGTGGGACTTGGCGACGTGACACGACCGTGCCACTGGATTGCTATCTCAATCATGCTGAGTGAGAAATATCATTTGCAACTTTTAGACTTTGCAGATTCACTTTTGAGTTGGTTTGTGCAGAGTTTTGCCGTAATATATGGAAGAGAGTATATTTCTCATAATGTACATGCCCTAATACACTTAAAGGCTGATGTAATTCAATTTGGAACATTAAATGAATGTAGCCCTTCTCCATTTGAAAGTTTTATGTTTGTTATGAAAAAACTTTTAGTACGTAAGCCTGAGAAACCTTTGCAACAATTTGCTCGTCGTCAAGCAGAGTTACTCAAAGCTAAACAATTCTAAATTTGGACAAAACTCAAAGTTTTCCAATTTTAAAAGAAATGCATTTTGAAGGTCCACTTGTTGAAAATATGTCTGGTGAACAGTATAAGCAAGTTATCTTACAAGACTATGTCCTGACAGCTTCATCAGAAAATAATTGTTGCAAGTTTTCTGATGGAAGTATAGTGAAAATTTACAACCTAGTTAAAAGAGATGGTTCTGTAATTATCATAGGAAAGGCCTTTACTAAGGCGAGCAATTTCTTTACCGAGCCTTGTCATTCATCTTTGTTAGGAATCTATAGGGTGTCTGATTTAAGCAGTTTGAAATCTTGGAATTTGAAAAATTTAGTGATCAAGTTCATCATTTTGCCCCATTCTGATGAGTTTGTTGTATACCCACTTTTACATCAAACTGATTAAATCATTTTAATAATGTCTATTTTTAAGTTAGGCCCTAACTTTTTCTATCAAAACTGTAAAATGACCAAAAACATTAACTCTTTAGCCATGATGCCACGCTGGTATTTCATCATATTGCAGTGGGGGTCATATCTAGTTGGTATATAAGTTTATGAACTGGTTCAATGCCGTCTCGATATGTCCAACCACATTAAAATGTTATGCCATTTTGTATCTTGTCTTCTCAGCGCAGTGGTGCGATCTAGCCCCCAACCAGAGAACCAGTTACGTTCCCCAGTTAGAAAACATTACTACAAAATGGCTGCAGCGCTCATGTTATGTAAATCATAATATAAAATGTCTTTTCTTATAGTCATAAAATAAGGCTATCATAAGAGTGTCTATCTCTTTGGCAAATATTTTGGTAAAACCACAAATCTTAAAACATTCGTACATTACATTAATGTCAGTCACAGATTAGGGTTGTTACACAGAAAAAACCTGTTGACAAATCTTTAAAAAAAATCATATGAAAAATATTTTAAAATGAAAAATAAATTAATGAGGCCATTGAATGTCTCTTTGGTAAACTCATTTGGTGGAAAACCATGCATACGCTGCAGACAACGGGCGTGGCAGCGGCCATGTCCCCTCTGCAGAGGATAATAGCAGGCACATACGGTAGATGTGCCAACATTAAATAATATGACATTAAAAAATAAATGACGGTCAAATATGGCCAACATTATTTTTTACAAATAAAATTTTACTTTAAAAATCCACGTCGGTTAGATATGACCGACACTTAATTTATATTTCTTAATCATATTTCATCATAAATTGGTCATAGTCCATGGATCCAAAAAGAAAACAATGTACAAAAAATATTACTTTTTTAATAAAACTTGACAAATACAAGAATGGGTGCCAGTAAGCCTATGGCTCAATAAATGGTCTAGTCAGTTGGTGTTTACATATGATCAACGTGGCAGCTAAAGTGTTAAAGTCAAAACTTTCCGTAGGTAACCCAATTAGGGTAAATTTGATTAACAAATTGTTATTCAAATGTTTTATCATGTGAGTTAAATAGTTTAACACTGTGTATATAATGTGTTATCTGGTTTCCTATGTTATTGTGTTGTACCAGTTAAAAAAAGTAATTATCATAGGAAGGGCCTTTACTAAGGGTAAGCATTTTGTTTACCAAGTCTTGTAATCCATTTTTGTTAGGAATCTACATTGGGTGTCTGATTTAAGCAGTTTGAAATCCTTTAATGTTAAATTCAGAACTTGACATAACCCCATTAGCGTAAATTTGACTAATTAATTGTTATTACAATGTTTTGCCTTTTTAGTTAAATAGTTAAAACACTGTGTATATACTGTATGATATAATTTTCTGTGTTATTGTCTCGTACCAGTTAAAAAGGAGTAACTATCATGGAAAGGACTTTCCCATGAGAGTGGAATGAAAAAGGCCGAGCCTTTTCATTCATATCTTTGTTAGCAACCTATAGGGTGTCCGATTGAAGCAGTTTTAAGTCTTGAAGTGTTAAAGTCAGAACTTTCTATAATACACTTAGCGTAAATTTGGCTAACAAATTGTTATTAAAATGATTTTTTATTTCAGGTAAATAGTTACTGTGTATATAATGTAATATCTTGTGTTCTGTGTTATTGTCTTGTAGCAGTTAAAAAACGTAATAATCATAGGCAAGGCCAAGGTTGAGCTATTTTACCGAGTTTTGTCATTCATCTTTGTTAGGGATCTATAGGGTGCCTGATTTAAGCAGTTTTAAGTCTTGGAGTGTTAAAGTCAGAACTTTCCATAATCCAACTAGTGCAAACTTGACTAACAAATTGTTATTAAAATGTTTTATCTTTTTAGTCAAATAGTTAATACTGTATACATAATGTATTTCTGTATCTTGTTTTCATGCCTTTATGTCTTATACCAGTCTGCTATCATTATTAAAACTTTCAATGTGTTTTTTTATGAAATAAAAGACAGTTTTTTTCTCAAATTGTTTTTTTCTGCACGGTACCTTTTATTATATTCTTCTTTAGCTTGTCAAGTCTTAGTTAAGGCGAAGGCATAGTTCTACATTTTGTATGCATGTGTTGAAGCAACCAGATATTATGATACTTAAATGATACTGTTGTAGGCTATTAGTGATATTTCTAATATTAAAAGCTTAAAGGCTAAAAATAAACAATATCAATGTTACAGTTTATATATGTAATATCTCCTACATTATATAATGATACTGGAAATTAATGAAAAAGATTAAAACATAACTTGCACTTTTTATATGTAAACTCCCACATTCATGATTGAATTAATAAATTAAAATTAACAATTCACAATTTTTTATGGGGGATAGTTAGAATTAAAATATTTTTTCATACACTTTAATTTTTTTACATTGTTCGAACCAGGATAAATATGTGCAAAACATTTATTAGACATTATTTAACTTGAAACAGTATATTTTGGTAGACGTTGTATGAACATTCGTAAACATCAACTCAACATTTGCCTAACGTTGGTTAACAACTATATTGTACGTTGTTATACATTAAAGTTCAATAATTTTACATTTCTGAACATTTGATAGATGTCATATAAACATTTAATTTTAATATCTATATGTGGTTAGAACCGGGACATTTGAGTGTCAAATAAACGTTTATTTACAATGTTCGTTAAAAACATAAACATCAATCAGATATTTGACTAAACCCTAATAAATGTTTATTAGCTGTTGGATAAAGATTATGTGTTGTTAGGGTAATAGCTGAAAAAGTTCAAAAACAAGATAAACAATGAACAATGTAAGAGGGGGAAATAGGTCGAAATTTATTAACTTTTACCCAAACTGTAGGTCTATTAAATAAAATTAAAAATGTAGGTGGTATGATAAAAATAATTGGCTTCGCCTCATATTTGAAACTCAATTTTGCACCAGTCATGACCACTTTCGGTACTAGTTTACTATTCTAGGACTGCTTCTATTCCATGACTTGTCATATGAAAATTGATTAAATTAAATCAATTTACAGTACTTGTTCTCTTTTCTTTTTAGTAATCAGTACAACTTTTTTATGAAATTAATACAAATTATTTTTTTAAGGAATCAAGAAAGATAAGGAAAATGAAGAGACAGACCTAGATTGATCTTAAGAGTGTGTGGAAATGTGTGATCATTGCATCAAGGACTTCTTCAGACTGGTCTTCAATACAACAGTAATGGGTTTCTTTTTTTAGAAATGGTTATTTTTCACAGTTGGACTGTCTATGGTAGCAAATTTTCTATTATTGAGTTTATCTAAGTTGAAGTAGAAATTTACAGTTTTATTCGTTATTTTGCTGCATAATTGATCGATTAAAAATGGCCCACAATTATTTTTTATTATTGATGACTGCAAGTTTTTATTAATTTACACAGTCAGGTCCTGGTCATTTTACCATCGATTTCAAAGAATTATGTTCTGCTAATTCGTTCTAAAAAAGATGTTTCTGAGCCAATTTCGTTGAAGTTAAGATTTTAAATTTTATTTGCAGTAATTATAAAAAGGAAAATATGTGTTTTAAAGTGCAATGTGTGATGAATTGATTGTTATACTGTGTTAAACATAAACTGTGTTTTAAATTGAGATTTTTAAATTTAAGATCTTTTTAAGAATGTTGTGTCTTTGTACTATAAACGTTTAAACTCAAATTTGTTTGTTTAAAGAAATATTTATGCATACACAGTTTTATAGACCTATTAATAATCGATTTTCCAGTACTGCAGAACTCATTATTTTAAAATTTCTGGACATCCTGTTATTGTAAATATTGATTCTTCTGTGTTAGTTTTTGAGATAAGGAATAACTGAAAGTTTATTCCTGAATATATTTTGAGCTAAACATCTTTCTAGTTAGGTATAGTTTTTACAAATTCAATTTATGAATATTTTATTTGTATGTATTTTTAAAGTAATAAATAAAAATTTATAAAAATTTATAAAAATAAATAAAAATGGGTTCCCCTCTATCATGTATACTGGCTGACATCTATTTAAATTATATTGAAAATGAATTCATACTTTCAGACAGAAATAAACAAAAACAAAAAATTTTGCAATACCACAGATATGTAGACGACACCATTCTCCTGTTCAATGGTAACCAGACAGCTCGATTTGTTACACAAATACCTCAATAGCATAGCCCCAAATTTGAAGTTCACTATGGAAATAGAAGACTCAAATAAGATAAATTTTTTGGACTTAACAATAGAAAAATTGGATAATAGATTGGACTTTAGCATATACAGAAAACCTACAACCTCAGACCAAACAATCCACAACTCATCTTACCATCCTCCATCACAGAAGTTCGCCGCTTATAACAGTATGGTATATAGGTTATTAAATGTACCGATGTCAGATATCAATTATCAGAGAGAATAAAACATAATTAAACACATAGCTACAGCTAATGGTTATAATAGTAGTATGATTGACAATTTAATAAAGAAAAAGAAAAACAAAAGGGCCGAAAATGATGAACTGCAAAAGAAGAAGTATGTGTGTGTAGAGTACTCCCATTCAATTCAATATGGGCTTAAAAAAGAGTTAAAGAAACATGATATTGAAATCGCATTTAGGACAAATAATAAATCCCTCAACAAATTAAATACCTTGAATAATAGAACTGAGAAATCTGAGAAGTCAGGTGTTTACAGAATTAAATGCGCTAGTTGCCCGAGCTTTTATATAGGGAAAACAGGTCGTCCATCCAAAACCAGATATAAAAAACACCACCCAAATCCGAGAGCCGATAAACAAAAATCATCTTTTGCACAACACCTGGTTGACACAAATCACAATATCAGCAATCTGGACACCGGCTTAGACATTCTGCACACCTGTAGGAAAAGCAATAGATTGGATACACTGGAGGAATACGAAATTTACAGGGCACACAAAGGAAATAACAACAATTTTATTCTAAATGACAAACTGCAATATAAATCCCACTTCATTTTTAACTACATTTTAAACCAGAACAGAGAGTCACAGCTAGGAGTACAAAGTGCAACTGATAGCGCAACCACGCCAGGACCGACGACGCAGACCCCAGTCGGCTTCTCGCGGCAATGACGACAGCTACCGCGCAACGCGTGTGCGACAGGCCTGTGCGTGTTCATAAATGTCAATTGTTTGTTCGTGTGTTATGTGTTTTATTTATTTTTTAACGTATGACGAGGCCACTGCAGCTGAACTTGTGTGTGTCTGAGGATGGCATTGTAATGCCGAAACGGCCGTAACAGCAAGTTACACCATTGGAGCTTATTGACGACAAGGTAAATCCTTATTTAGAATAAAAATTTTATTTTCACATAGGTAGATTTACTAGAAGCTCAAAGGTCATAATGGATTTGTTTGACACACTGTGTTTATTTCATTTACTTAGGCTAATATTATTGTAGTTAAGAAGACATTTTTGAATGTTAGGTTTTATTGGCTATAGTTCTTTTTTATATGAACATGTATTTTATACTAGTATTCTATATGTATTTTATACGTTTTTATGTGTATAAATATCTTTCAAAATTTTTATGTATTGTATTCTTTTTTCCGTCTCAATATATGTAATAAATAGACAGTGTGAAGTGCTCGAAGACATTTGGTTCTTTTTTCATACAAATCCTAAACTGTAGAACAAGCACTATTTGTTAGGTCTCAATTTCATCTTTGTCTAAGATTTTTTTCTTCTCTGTTATAATATGGTTGTTTCAGCTAAAAAAAACTGCTAAAAATATCTTTAATTTTTAATTTTATCCTCATTATTTAGTTACTTTATGTGTTCAAACTGCAGAGGTCCTTAAATGTGTATTAAATAATATTTTTATGTAATTGGTAACAATTTCCCATGTTTCCTTGCCTTTATTAAAATTTTGTTTAATTTTAATAAACAGGTCAAAATTAGCAAAATAAAAAATATCATTAATAAGCTAGATATAATTTTTAAAAAGTTGTAGAAATATAAGGGGATAAAACAATGTTATGAAAACCTTGTGCGTGGAATAGCATCCTTGTCAAGACCTTTTCACAAGATTTTTCTAGCGTTTATGCAATATTTTCACAAGTGAGTACACAAGCTTTATAAATTATTTACACGAGGTTGCTGCAAAGGTTAGGGGCAAAGGTTTACAAAAACCTTTACAAACCCACACGAAAAGGTGGATAAAACAATGTTATGAAAACCTTGATGTGCGTGGAATAGGATCCTTGTCGAGACCTTTTCATGAGATTTTAAAATGTTTATACACTTGTCATGGCCAATTTTATGAAAATGTTGATTGGTTGAAATTGGCAGAATTACGAAAAGGGTTTGAAAATCTTATATTGTTGTCTAGGCCGTAATGTAAACTGTTTCGTATTTGTGTTATTTATTCGTTGTGTATGTGTTATGTTCGTCAATTTTAACGACTACATCTGGCTTAAACATTTTTGATTTGAAACACCTGAAGATGCCGTTTTAACGGCGAAACATGTCGTGTTGACGATAAAATTGGACTGTTAGGCGAGGTACGTAACCTATTTTAAGTCTTAAATCCACAGTTCAGGGTCCTAACAATGGATTTTAATAGCTAAACCATCTTGTTGCTGAATGTGAAAAATTATCAGCACTACCTATTGATAAGTGATACTGTAAAATCCTTCTTCCCTTCTTCCTCACAAATCAAATCAAACTCGTTTATTGCCATTAACAAAATAACATGTATAGCAACGTTAAGAAATTACCATATTACTATAACTAAGTAGGCCTATTTATTGCCCTATAAAACCTGATAAGTACTCAATAAAATCTATAAGCACAACAATCACAAATCTGTTTTCTCCTTATTATAACCAAGTTCCAGTCTTAGGGCTGTAAACACTAAATACAATGTAAATTATATGGTGACAATAATAATTTGCAGATGATATTCAGATAGCCAGACAAAAATCAAACATTGCTACTACACGCTCGGACCTTGAAACTGATTTAGAAGGAGAGAAGAGAAAATGTTTAAAAAATAAGAAGTGCATGGACACTACAACCCTTCTTCAACTTTACCGGAAGTTGAAACTGATGACGAAGAACGTAAGAAAAAAGCAAAAAATCATTTTGGTCCCAGGAAAAATCCTTGGAAAAGCGATCCCCTTTCAAATACCTGGGGATTTGCCATTTTTACAGCTTCCTCGCCATTCCCCAAGGTAAATGGCCAGATTAGAGTTGGAAAGCCCAACCAGTGCACCGAAAAGTAGTGCGACATCTTCTAAGTTTGTAGGCCTACCGCTAAGCTCTACCCTTCCGCCTACAGTTTCCACTTCAAGAAGTAGCAGTAAAGTTAATTATGTAGCTTCTAGCAATTTTTTTATTAAATTATTATTTTTAATATTATTGACATTCGGGATATTTTTGGTCGTATTATCTTTTGTTATACTAAACAAGAACTGATCTAGTAGCTTACAAATTCCTACTGAAATTTCTCATAAACATGTTGAGAGAGAAGAAGATATTTCTTTCTCACTTAGTATTGATTCATTAAAACATTCTTTTAAACATAAGTTACCTAGCTTATTATTTGTATCATTGGAAAACTTTTTCAAAAAGATTCGTTATTTTTATTCTTTAATTGTTTGAACTTTGTCGTGTGGGCTTTCAAACTTCTCATGTTATTCTAATATTTTTAATCACATGTTTACAAAAAACAAACTAGTATACTTTACAAGTGATTAACGTAAGTCATGACATCCTGCTATTTTTAAATGTTTAAAATGAGCACTAAAGTAGTCGGAGGAAAAAAGTGTTTCTACATTAATTGTGAGAATAGGTCCAGTAATGGAAAACTGTCATAGGTTATTACAATCATATACCACAGATGCAAGTAGGATTTAGGTTTGTTGCATTATGGGTTTATTTTGTACAGTTAACTTTACCATAATTGCTAGTAAAGTCCAGTCCGTAATTCAAGTAAAGTCAAAACAGATTTATTTTTAAAAAATGTCCTTAACACAAACAAATTACATAAAGAAAAAAAATATAAATTAAAGAAACAGATATACCTGTACAATAAGGAAAGAGGCCCACATGGACAGTGAATGGTCTGTGCGTAGGCCCGAGTTGTTATAGCAGTACTTATAATTAAAGATATTTTTACAGAAAATATATGTAAAATTGGAAAATTATCTGTTAAATACTTGATTTTGAAATGAAAGAAGAATAACTGTATCAATGATAAATTTATCTTTCCATAAAATAACAATTAATCCGAGCTATTTTTAACTGAATAAAATAAATATCTCAAGATTAAACGTTAGATTAACTAACGTTTTCCTTAACACAGATGTTTGATATAAACCCTACTAACAGATGGTTATGTGAGGGTTCTTTAACGACAGTAAATTCAATATTTTTAAAACGAAAAAATGATCTCTTAACAATAAAAAATTGTTTCTTAAAATTTTTTAATAATAATATTAATTGAATACATCCCGTTCTATGGATTTTTACCTTGTTTTTAATTTATATTATATGCTAATTTGATGATGGTCTCAGATCGAAAGAAGGGACGAAGCCACGTACAGAGTGTGGCTACCGTATTCCACCAATATATAAGGGTATGAAACACCAAGAGATGGAAATCAACAAACATGTGAGGTAAAAACATATACTGATGCATGAAAACCTAATCATCCAAGGGAGTCTCACGATTCACGAGCCCCTAAACTGGGCAAACATTAGGAAACGAGATCTTCTTTAGATCATGATCATCTACCAGTTCAAGATGGGGTATTTGAAGTCGATCCTTCATCTATATCTAACACCCAAAGATCTAATTCCTTTGTACTATGACATAACACTCAAGCCATTGAAAGTAAAAACAAGACCTAAGGCCTTATAACTCTACCGTAGATGTAATGCCTTGGTAAAATGAACGAAGCACTAAGGCCTTAGCGCTAAGACCTAAATTTTATACTCAAGCCAGAGATCTAAGACGTATGATTGATGGTTTCATATCGAAAGAAGGGACGATGCCACATACAGAGTGTGGCTACCGTATTCCACCAAGCACTCTAACTGGACGGCGAAATTCGAAGAGTTCACCGGTGCCGTCACCATCATATCGGCTAGCATCGACGTAACTCTGGACCAGACGAGGCGGCTGTCAGAATTGAGGGCAAATGTCCTTAAGAAATGCCTAGTACATGAGGCTGTAAACCTATGACCTATAATGTAGACAAGTTCTTTGACCGTACACTTAGAACTGATGGAATTACACCTGCTATTAAAAAACGAACAAATTTATCCCGAGACCTTAAATATAAAGCCTTACACTTATGACATAAGACACAAGCATTCAACCGAAGACACAAGATGAATAGATGTGGGTTTAGACCTTATACTTAAATCCTTAGAAATAAAATCTAGGTATAAGGTTATGAAACTCAAAGAAATGGAAATCAACAAACATGTGAGGTAAAAACATATTGATGAATGAAAACCTAATCATCCAAGGGAGTCTCGCGATTCGCGACCCCCTGAACTGGGCAAACATTAGGGAACGAGATTTTTAGACTATGATCATCTACTGCTATACCAGTTCAAGATGGGGTATTCGGAGTCAAACCTTCATCTATATTGAATATATAATATGTATATTGACTGGGACGGTGGCGACGTCCTGTAATCCAGCTACATGGAGGTCACGAATTGTGGATAGTTATAAGCGATGGCTTCTGGATGCGATATTCCCTAGTGGGGATTAACGTCCGCAATAGTGAATACTAGTTCATTCACAAAGACCATCCTCATAATTAAACCAATTAGTATATAGGAGGTTGAAATTGTGGCTCGGATCCCACGTTAAACTGTAGGTCCATAGACACCATTGGCTGTTGGGCTATTAATTAACAGTCCTGTCTAAGGAGAATGTTTGCCTTAGTCAGTAACAAGACTACAAGATCGCTCCAAAATCATCCGACACTCATCTCTCATTAATATTCAGGTTAAAATATCCACTATGTTAGGTCCCTGTCTCAAAAAAGTGATATAAAGGTATATAGTGATATCTAACACCCAAAGATCTTATTCCTTTGGACTATGACATAACACTCAATTCATTAAAAGTAAAAAATACCTAAAGCCTTAAAACTCTACCGTAGATGTACTACATTGGCCAAATGACCCAAGCACTAAGGCCTTAAACCTAAGACCTAAATTTTATACTCAAGCCATAGATCTAAGATGTAAAGCTAAGTTCATAGACCTGGGACCTTAGACCACTGACCTAATACCTTATTCATTTAACATAAGACTCAAGGCCTTACGTATTGATCTAATACATTTTCCTTTGAACTAAGACTTATGATATTTAACCTGGCCTAAGCCCTTAACCCTATGACTTTAATACCTTTGACTTAGAAATATAACCTACGTAATAACCTATAATTATACGTAAGACATAAGAACAAGGCCTTGTCATAAAAACCTATGGCCTTAAACATGACCTAATGTCCGAGGAACATGAATTAAGGCCTGAGACTCATAACCTAATACCTGAGGTCTTAGACTTATGATCTAATGTTTTACCTTAAGACCTCTGGAGTTAGACCAATACCTTAAGCTCATCATCTAAACCTAACGTTTTATCACCATTACCCAAGGTCTTTAGAACTAAGGAATAATATAAATAGTTGACCTAGACCAAAGGCTTTAGGCCTCTCTCAATCCTGTTACCGGTACTCAAGGTTATAAGCCTACGGCCAAAGACTGAAGACCCAAGACTTGAAGCTTTACATCTGTCACTAAGGCTAGGGACATAGTACTATTACCTAGATCTTTAGACCTAAAAATTTATTCTATAAACCTTAGACCTAATACCTAATACCAAAGCCTTTAGATGTTTATCTTATACCTAATCCATACACCTAAGGCCTAAGTCCTATGACTCTAATACATATTCTCTAGGATTATGATCTTATCAAAGGCCTTATAAATAAATCATAAGATCTGAAGAAATGTATTTAACAGTTAAGGCCTGAGAACTAACCCAACAAATAAGGTCTTAGTAATTGAGAACTATGAACTAAGAGCTTAGACCTAATGCGCTAAACCTATTACATAAAACGAAGGATTTAGACAAATGATCTAATACCTTTTTCTTAAATCTAAGATCTTCAGGGCAGCTTTATTACCTAAGATAAAGGGCCTAGCCCTATTACATTAGACATACCAATGCAAAAAATAAGATCCTAATAACCAATATTATACCTTACCCCTAAGATCTTTGACATTGCACACCAAACCTATACGATGGATTAACAAAATATCCCTAAGACCTAAGAAGTAAGACAGTAAACCTAAGCCTTCGGCGAGTGATCTAAGACTTGAGGCTTTAGACCTAACCTTAAACCTTGGACCTAAAATCAAAAGTCCAAGTTCTTAGACCTAAAGCAATTACACATTAGCCCTGTTAAATAAGGCAATAGACCTAAACAAATATCTCTTAGACCTATTAACAAAAAACTGATTCCTTGGACCCGAGTATTATTGCCTTACCCTTAAGAATTAATACAGTGGAATAATAACCTAAATGCAAAAAACCTAAAAGCTAATCCCTATGGCTCTGTGCGAACGTGCCTACAATTGTACGGCCTGGTATTTATACCTACCGTGGCGTGGAAAACAGTTGAAAACAAAGGGTGTAACAAATCGTTACTCCCTTCAAACCGCAAAAAATAATTTATGTCAAAATAATATAAACACAACGGAGTAACAAATCGTTGCTCCTTTCAAACCGCAAAAAAAAAATTTATGTCAAAATAATAGAAACACAAGGGAGTAACGAATCGTTACTCCCTTCAAACCATGCTAAATAAATGGAAACATAATAATCTACACTCACCAGGGCCTTTAGTGTAGTCTGTGCGACAATTGTGGCACAGATATCGTACGCGCCAAAATGTTTTATGCTGCCGGCTAAAATGGGGTATGAACACAAATGGTATCTAACCACTAATGTCGAGACCACCTGTATAGGGTGGCCCCTAAAACAGATATTTGGCACCCATACAGGGAACAAGGAATGTTCGAAAACGGTGAACTCAACACAAGTGTGCTCCATGACTAACAATGAATAAAGTTGCAAGATGGCTAACCCAACCACTCTCCCCCACCACTACTAACCTTAGCGCAGGAAGTGTTCCAGCCAGCCGGTGGAGAAATGAAGTGAACACTGGTAGCAATTGGACAAGAAGCTAATTCCTCAAGAGTTCCTCGCAAATCCGGATAGAGAAGAAAGATCTTCACTCTATGGTGTCAGAGGCAAAACAACTTTGCTGAGTTTTGTACCAAAATATAACAAAGCAGTTGTTCTTTAATCGACAATGTACCATAGCATTGAGACCAATGAAGAAAAGCAGAAGCCTGAAATAATATGCTACTACAACGCAACCAAAGCTGGCGTCGATCTCCTTGATATGAAGTGTGCTGTCTTCTCATCAAGCCGTAAAACTAGGCGTTGGCCACTGGCAATATTTTTTCGAATCTTGAACATTGCTTCAGTAAATTAATTCATTTTGTACATGTCGTACACAGAAGACTGGCTATGCCAAGCGTTCAACGAGAGTTGAAAGAAAACATCAAGAGGGTCTTAGGTGATTACCACCCACAGGAACCCCAACCACAAGATGAGGGTCCAAATGAAGAAGCAGGCCCCAGCGATCGCTTGGAAAAAAGGAAAACATGTTCGAAATGCCCTTCAGCGAAAAAACGCAAAACAGCCTACAAGTGCATCATTTGCAAGCAGCCAATCTGTCTTGAATGTAGCAGAAAGGTTTGTGTGAGATGTGCAGTAGAAGACATAATGCAAACTAAGAGTAAAATGGACATGCTATAAAGAAGTACATGTGACTCTGTAGTAATCTTTAACTCAATGTTTTTTATCATTGATATGTATAATTATGATTATATGTTTTACTTATGCTACTTTCTTGTTATTGCAATTTATGATTTATTTTTTAAACTTACACAATGTCTCTAACACTGATTTTCATAAACTCTAGTCTTATAACGTTTTTTTTTTTCATTATTGGGATTTTATGTAATCAATAAATAAAACTAAGTTGAAAATTCAGTAGTTTTTATTAAAAACACAAAAGAGTTATTATCTACTGACCAAAAAAATTATAATAATTAATTGATAAAACTGTACATTTTTATTATGAGGTCTCACAGACCGAGGGTTTTGGTTAACGTTACTCTGGGTAGGGTTTCGGTCATAGTGTTAAATGGCTACGGATAATATTAAAAAATGTGTTTTCCATGTTATTCTTAAGGGAAATCAAGAAAACCCTATATCTTACCTATTTATTGACATAACTTAATCAAATTTGGTATGTACATTATCTAAAAAGGGTTTATCTTATACTTGCTTACAAAACCCATATGGCGGCCAACCTACATACTCACACCCATGGGGTTTTTGGGGGAAATAAAAAATTGCCAGAGCTTGATACAATTTTGTGTTCACTTTCGCCAATTACTGATTAACTTAGATTTTCTAACAACACCCCATGGCAGCAAACCTACATACACGATCCTATGGTGTTTTATGTAGAAAGTAAATAATCTGGAATTCTATTGGAAATTCGCTGAGTATGCAGGTCTGCTGAGACGGGGTATTTAAATGTATACATCGATTTAACCAGCAAATTCATAATGGCTGCGGCCTGGTCCCAAGGTGGCTGGTTAAGAGGGAGCCTACTGTATAACAATATCGACTATTAGTTTGCGTTCAAACAAAATCTTTTATTTGCATACCAATACACCTACTATAAGAAGCGTATCACTATTAGGTCTACCATACTTTTTACTTTTTCAGGATATTTAGTCTTTGGAATAATGTAATGTAACTACAAAAAAAAGAGTTCAAAAAAGCAATATGATCATCCTTCTCACTGCTTTTAGCAGAGGGCCCAAAAAGATACTGAGTGAGAACTTTTTAAACTGCAATTCGATAACGTGGATTCCGATGAAGTAGATCCCCCTCAAGAACAAACAGTAGAACAGGAATTTGTTCCTGGCCCAAGCCATCAGGAGCAACCAAATCTCAAAAAGCCATATTTCAACAAACCAAGCATGATTCATCCACCCAGTCTTCAACCAGCGAGGAATTGATAGGCGATTTCAATGTAGGCCTAAAGAGACCAGAAGAGGCAGATGTTGAAACTTGGTCCCTTACCTCATTTAAGAATGATTTAGCTCGTTGGCATAAGGAAAAATATTGCTCTTTCCAAAGCTTCTTCACTTTTGAAAATTCTTAAAACACAATGATTTAAAGGATTTACCAGTAGATGCACGTTCTCTCTTAAAGACACACAGAGAAACTGGTATAGTAGAACTCTGTGGAGGCAATTTGTCTATTTTGGAGTGGCAGAAGGGGCGAAGAATATCTTAGTTAATGAGATATCCCTACCAGAAAATATAGATTTATTGATTTGGTATTGATGGTTTGCCAATAGCGAAAAGTTCATCGAGTCAGGTATGGCCTCAATTAGGCAAAATAAGATCTTTACCACATACACCTGTGTTTGTGATTGGTATTTTTCATGGGTTTGAAAAATAATATCAATGACTTTATAGCCAATTTGGTTCAGGATTTAACATCTTGTATTGAGGATGGAATCTACTTGAACGGAAAAACAATCCGTGTATTGCATGTTGCGTTTGTATGTGATAAACCGGCCAAATCTTATATACTCCAAACAAAGGGGCATTCTGGATACTTCCCATGCAAAAGGTGTAGAGATGAAGGAAAGTACCGAAAACAAAGAATTTGTTTTTCAACAAAAACAGAGAAAAACGCACACATGATAACTTTGTTAACAGAACTCACGAAAAATACCACGTAGGTGACAGTATTATCAGTAATATTCCGGGATTTGATGTTGTCCGAGATTTACCACTAGACTATATGCACCTGAAGTATATTGTGACGCCGGGGCTTAAATTTCCCGTCGTCTGGGTAATCCGGGTGGCAGCGGGGTAATTTATGGAGGGGATCAGCCGCGCTGACGGAGCGACGACAGCAGTAGTTGTTGAGCGGTGGCCAAGCTGAGAAGAGGTATGCGTGAGGTGACGGGGTGACGACGGCAGCAGCAGGAGCGGCTCACGGCAACAGCGGGCATCCGGTAAGGCCTTAGTCGAACAGTGTTCTGAGTTGTCGCGTAGGGCAGTTTAAGTTTCGATCTGTAAATAGGAGGCCACCGCAAGGACGATAAGGAGAGCAGGGCATCAAGGAAAATAAAGTGTGTTATCTCAGGTAAACCTAGTTTTCTTTATTGAGCTCTGAGTCTCTACCCCCCCCCCCCAGTTGCACCCGTGCAAGGAGGCAGGGTATGACAAATTCTGGTGGAGGCGCTGGGTACCTTGAGGCGATAATGAGCCTTCGACGGGCTCTAGACCCCAGATATGGAAACTTAGTTTACCTGCTTGCTTAATCGACCACCCAGGTACAGGTACATGGGGGGCGTGTGAGGCCCTGATGAAGTAAAATAATTTAAAGTTTGAAGTTTTTTGTTACAGTTTAAAGTTATAGTTGAGAGTTTAAAGTTGCTGTAAGTTCTAATATTTTTTCTTGAGTACGAAGGGTCTCACATCAGGACAAACCCGTGGGGTGCTCGGTCGAGCAGTGGATTAGCATGGTTAGTAGTGTATTATTTAATATCACAGTTTAGTTAAGGTTGTTGTTTATTTTTTGTGTGTGTTATTTTATTGTTTGAGTTATTATTTCCGTGTATTTTTCTTTTTGGTCGCCGAGATTGTCCATTTATTAATGAGTTACTATTTGCTGAGAGTCGATGAGTTAAGGAGTTAAGAAGTAGTGTTTCGGGAATACCAGTGATGAAGTGTTTCAGTAGCGAAGTGTACGTTCCATTGTTTCAGTAGTGAAGTGTATGCTCTATTAAGTGATGTGTATTTAAGCTAATTGTATTTAAGTGTTAAATGTATTATGTGATATTTATAATTGTATCCGAGGGTTAGCGTTTTAGTGATGTTTTATTCTGTCTTGTGAGAATAGTTAGTGACGAACTGTGTGGTAGTGTAGAAAGTGATCTATGGATGGGGGATCGCACTCCTATCAGGTTTAGTGTAGTGACGAGAAGTAGGCGTCGTGAACAAAGTGTGGAAGTGGAAGACCATATACCTGACCACGCCGAGCCGCTGAGCCCTGATTTGCCAGTCATCATAGAAGATTCTACAGCCGCATCGACCACTGGGAACGGCTCAAAAGAGGAAAGAGGGTCAGACAATATATCCGTGGAGCTGGAAGAGGGCAACCTAGAAATAATGGCATAGGCGAGAGGACCTATAATACAGCCAACGAAATTCAAAGGGAGTGCCGATGAGAACGCCGAAGAATATCTCCAGGCATTCGAACGAGTGTCTCGAGCCAACAGCTGGAATGACGAAAAGAAATTAGTGGTGATGCCATGTTATCTCGAAGGGGCTGCTTTGAAGTGGTATGAAAATCTGGAACAAGCAGAAGGGGCCTCACATGGGCCGTGGTGAAACAGAGGATGGCGGGGGCGTTCCAGTCCATCGCTTGGGAGGAGCAGTTAGAGTATAAGCTCCGAATGAGGATGCAGAAAGAAGAAAAACCGGTGGAGGCGTACATCCAGGATGTGATCAACTTAGGTACGAAGCTAGATCTAGCAATGAACGAAAGGACAAAAATTAAAAATGTTCTACGGGGGTTGAAACCATCGTTGCTCAAAAAAGTGATGATGATGGAAAATAATTCATTAGAGGTACTGCTCAACAATATCCGTAAGGTCCAAACCGCTAGATACATGGCAGGTCAGCGAGTAGACCAGCTTATGACAGAACCGTAGCTCATGCAGGGTTGGCAGCTGGGGAAACCAGTCGTCAAGCGAATGCCAGCTCTCTGGATAGTAAACTTGAGAATCTTACCAGTGAATTTGCAAAGTTCAGCATGCGATTCATCGAGGAGAAGTAGCCATCGAACCAACCTGGTTAGTGACTCAGCACGGGGTTACCAAGACTATGGAGGGAGAGGCGGACCTAGAGGTAATTATCGTGGTGGACTTAGGGACAACTACCATGGTGATCAACGTGGAACAGGACGAGGTCGAACTGTTAACGGACGAGTCATCTGTTATAAATGCAATCGCCCGGGACATTTCGCGGTAGCCTGCCGAGTAGACCAGCAGCAGGGAAACGACAGGGAGGGACGCTGAGGGGAAGGGGCGTCTCTCAAAATTCTAACTTCCCCAGTGAACCTGTGAGAATAGAGACGGTTTCTCCTAGGCTGGCCACCCTGTGTGAGGCACACGAAGAGGAAGAGTGGCACAGCACATGGCAGAGGTACAGTGGGAACAGGCCACACAACAGGTATAAAGGAAGTTATGGTAACTTCACCAGTACATCGGATGGGCGATTCGAAAGAGGAGAAGTGTTAACGAACACAGTGAGAACCGTTGGAGTCCTAGAAGTGAAGGTAGTGCTCAATCAAGTAGAGACATTCATCATAATCGACACTGGTGCTTGTATCAGCTGTATCGACGAGAGTTTGTTAAACAATCACCGTGAGGAGATCAGAATTGTACACGGGGTTAATATGAAGACAGCTACTGAAGAACCTGTCACTATTATAGGTCGCACCGATATCAATCTGCAAATTGGCTACTGTGTAATCCGGTTCGGAGTCTTTGTCGCCCGAGGAGTGGGGGTTTGCTGCATTTTGGGTAACGATTTTCATCTGAAGTTCGCTACTGAAATAAATTTCGCTAAAAGGACGGTGACATTTAAAAATCCAAGTGGCAGGAGGGTCACTGTAAGGTTCCATAGCCAGGAAAAGGAGGCCAAGTATTTAAGGCCACCACCAGGCCCCACGTGGCTGAATCAAATTCAAATCGAGGAAGTAAGGAGCCCAACAATAGAGGTCAGATGCGCTGAGCCCGTAGATGTTCCACCAAGGAGTTATCGACTCTTAAGGATAACCTATACGAGTGCCCCACCAGACCTGGGTGTGATCGAGCCGAAGCACAGACTGTTCCAAGAAAAATCCATTTTGGTACCCAGGTTTTTGACTAAGGATCCTCCTCTCGAGGAACTCATAGTAATGAAACTTTCGGAAGAGACTGTAGGTCTTCAGTCGGGTGAAGGACTAGGTGAGATAGGCGAAGTGGAGGAAATTCAGGACGAGACGACCCGGAAGTCCGAAGGAGCAATGATAAGAACAATGGAGTTTGATGACGCCAATCTCAACCTCAACCCTAACCTAAACCGGGAAAACAAAATGAAGCTAGTGAATCTTTTGACCGAATACGCCGACAGATTTGCGTGGGACCGCTCGCAGATAGGAAAGACTAATGTGTGTGAGCTTGAGATAACCCTGATTGACAATACACCTGTACATCTACCTCCGTATCGGGTGTCCTCTAGAGCGAGGGAGATCATCCGGAACCAAGTACAACAGATGTTAGAAAAAGATGTGATACGCCCAAGCATTAGCCAGTACGCCTCACCAGTGGTACTTGTCAGGAAGAACGAGGGGAGTGGCGTTTCTGCGTCGACTATCGGAAGCTTAACGAGAGAGTGGTCTCAAATCAGTACCCACTGCCATTGATAGACGATATCCTTACGTATTTGAATGGCTGCAAATGGTTTTGTACTCTTGACATGAACTCAGGATACTGACAAATTCCAATTAAGGAAGAAGACAAACACAAAACTGATTTCATTACGCCTGACGGACTCTGGGAGTTCCAAGTCACCCCATTTAGACTGAAGACCAGTCCCGCCGTATTCCAGAGATGCATGGATCAGGTTCTATCTGGTTTAAAATGGGGCAGTTGCATGGTATATCTAGACGATGTGTTAGTAATGGCACCTGATTTTGAAGAATTGCTTCGGAGGCTACGTGTGATCTTAGAAAGGCTGAGGGAAGCGTCCATGACCCTGAACCCCACTAAGTGTACGTTTGGGTATCAACAGGTAAAGATATTAGGGCATGTAGTGGATGAGACCGGTGTACGCCCAGACCCGGCTAAAATTGAAAGTGTTGTAAAGTTTGAAACCCCAAGGAGAGTGAGAGCAGTTAGATCATTTTTAGGCCTCTGTAACTATTATCGCAAGTTTGTTCCTGAATTCTCTAAAATAGCAGCTCCGCTGACTCAACTGACGAGGAAGGATAACAAGTTTAATTGGGGACCAGAACAAGAGAAGGCATTTAACACACTTAAGGAAAAGTTAACCTCATCGCCAATTCTTAAACCCTTTAACCCCAAGCTACCCCTAGAAGTGCACACCGACGCTAGCGACCTTGGAGTGGGTGCAGCAATCATGCAAAGCGAGGGTGACACAATGTTTCCCGTTGCCTATGCTTCAAGAAAGTAGTCCGACGCCGAAAGAAAATATTGCACTACCGAGAAGGAGTGTATTTCAGTCGTGTGGGCAGTGCAGCATTTCCGCCATTTTCTGTGGGGAAGGGAGTTCCCTATTGTCGTGGATCATCACGCCCTATGTTGGTTGGACAAGAACAAGGATGTATCGGGACGACTAGGACGCTGGGCCTTAAAATTAATGGAATTCGATTACAAAGTTCGCCACAAGCAAGGGAGATTGCATTGAGTACCAGACTGTTTATCAAGGAATTCTTGTCAAGAGTACTGTAAGGAGGACGACGGTAAGACCAATGACATTCCTATGTTGGTGATAGAAGTCACGGACCTGGAGCAGTTACAAGATGACGATGAAGAGTGTAAAAGATTAAAAGAAGCCGTGAAGAACCCGGAAAGTGCGCATGCATATGATAGGAGAGCAGTGAAAAGCTACATTATCGATGATGGATTGCTGTACCGACGAAATGTGGCTCACTCGGGTAGTGACAAGCTCCTCGTGGTTCCAAAGGGCATTAGGAACGAAATTTTGTATGAATGCCATGACAGCCCCACGTCAGGGGGACATTTAGGGTTCAATAAGACATTCCACAAGTTCAAGAGTGGATATTATTGGCCTCATATGTTGAAGGACACCGAGCGATACGTAAGAACATGTCCCGATTGCCAGACCAGGAAGACACCAAAAGGTTTACAAGCTGGCTTGTTACAACCAATTCCTGTAGGGTACCCCCTAGAGAGGATCGGCGTAGATGTGTTGGGCCCCTTTACGAAAACAAACAACGGTAATGTGTACATAATTACGGCCATGGACTACGCCACCAAGTGGGCAGAAGCCAGACCAACCCCTACTGCAACGGCCGAGGAGACTGCTAAATTCCTTATCGAGGACGTGGTGTGCAAGTATGGGTGTCCCAGAGAGATACTCACGGACAGAGGATTAAACTTTCGATCCAGATTGGTAACAGAACCACTGAGAGGATTGGGTATCAGACCCTCCTTCACAACCGCATACCACCCGGCATGTAATGGGCTGTTAGAACATTTTAATGGAACTCTCGCCCAGATGCTTTCATTCTATGTGGAGACGAGTCAAAAAGATTGGAACCTCTATGTGAAGTTGACCTGCTTCAGTTACAATACTTCAAGACAAGAGACCACAAAGCACACGCCTTACTTTCTGATGTTCGGACGGGAGGCCAGGTTACCGACTGATGTCTCACTGAAGCCAGGTAGTACTGAAGACGACGACGTAGAAAAAGCCCTACGTCGAGTTCACAAGTGCCGAGAGGACGTAATCAAAACGATCGAGAGAAGCCAGAGAAAACAAAAGGAGCGTTATGATAAAAGACACAAACATGTTTCCTACAACCCCGGAGAGTTTGTGATGTTATGGACTCCAAGCCGCACGAAAGGAAAGACCACTAAGTTGCTACACAGATGGCATGGTCCCTACCGCATCGTCAGCAAGTTATCCGACTTGAACTACGAGGCAGAAATCAAGAGGACAAAGGGCATGGATTACATCGACACTGTACATGTCAGCCGTCTAAAGAAGTATTTCCGGCGAACCTAAGTATCGTCAGGTAAACGTGAAACTACATGTGCAATCACCTTGTCAATAAATGCGAACTCAGCGAGAGCAACGACCGAGACTCGGTAGTCATTTGGTCGCAACCGGTTGCCAGTTGCAGGGACGCCCAGTTCGTGTGTGTATCAGTTCAAAGTGCTTGGACACTTTTTCCTTTGTATTTTTCTGTAAAGTGCCGGCGGACCGACCCCGCGGACGGATGCGACTTTACTATACTTAAGTAGACTCCTCGTTTAATTAGCGTTTCGATTAAGAATTTCTTTTTTTGTGGGTGAGTGTTACATTAGGGTGTTTTACAGAGTCCTTAATTTTAGATATATAAGTAAGGTATTTCATTCTATTTTGTAAGGGTTTATAATTTTGATTATTGCCATTATGAAGCTTAAGTTGACCTGTTATTTGTTCCTGTTATGTGCAATTTCAGCAAAGCAGACTGAAGGGACAGTCCTGATATCCGTAACGTCGGGTCTCTATTGGAGAGAGCTACAAGAAGTGACAGTGTACGAGACGTCGGTCCCGTTGATGTATAAAAGCGCTTGGCCTACTGTAGATAAGGCGCATCTCTCTCTACCACAACAAGATGGATTTTGTGGTCAGGCTATGAATGATCTTCAATGTGTTCTGTTTTCATGGATTTTACAGACAGACAAGCAGGTAGGATGGCAGGTGGAATGGCTCAACGCCAGACTAGGTGCAACCATGACAGATGCTGTTGGTGATGGAACAGCGAGACGGTCACGTAGTATCAAGTTTCTGGGGGAGATAGCCCACTGGTGTTGTGGGGTAGCTACAAATCGATAGTTAAAGTCTCTATTTGCTAACCAAAAATTAATGTCCAAAATTGAGCAGGATCTGCAAGACCAGGTGACAGAAGCGTATGTGGAGATAGAAGGTATTAATTTGAATATGCAAAATTACAGCGAACAAGTAGGCCAAACTTTCGCTCAAATTACTGATGCAGGTGTAAACATTTCCAAAATAATTGATAGGTTTCAGCGTCACCAGTTTACTGCCAATAAGAGACTTCAAAAGTTTTAGTTTACTGCAGATGGGAGCACACCAGGCTATTAGGCAGCTACAGACGATCCAGTTCATAACCCGCTTGGAGGTATTAAGTCAGTGTCGAGAGAAGAAGCTACCTACTTCAATTGTGACTGTGTCTAAGCTGAGAAGAGGTATGCGAGAGGTGACGGGGTGACGACGGCAGCAGCAGGAGCGGCTCACGGCGACAGTGGGCATCCGGGAAGGCCTTAGTCGAACAGTGTTCTGAGTTGTCGCGTAGGGCAGTTTACGTTTCGAACTGTAAATAGGAGGCCACCGCAAGGAGGATGAGGAGAGCAGGGCATCAAGGAAAATAAAGTGTGTTATCTCAGATAAACCTAGTTTTCTTTATTGAGCTCTGAGTCTACCCCCCCCCCCCCCCCCCCCAGTTGCACCCGTGCAAGGAGGCAGGGTGTGACAATATCCACCCTTTGTTTGGGTGTGGTAAAGAAGATATTGAATTTGTGGCTGAGGGGAAAATTAAATTACAGACTCTCAGGAATTAAGTTGAAGAATTGAACCAACTAATCAAGGGCTTTAGGCCCTATGTGCCATCAGATTTTGTTAGTAAAACCTCGGGGTCTAGATGAACTCTCAAGATGGAAGGCCACTGAACTTAGATTTTTCTTATTGTATTCTGGGGCTGTTTTGCTCTCAAGACTTAAACATTTCAAACAAGACATTGTTGAACATTTTCTTACTCTGAGTGTTGCAATGATTTAGCTCCTGAATCAAAAGAGATGTTGTATGTATAAGGATGACACAAAATGTTTAATGGAATGTTTTGTCAGTAATTAAAAAAAATGTATGGGGAACATCGCATTTCACACAATGTCCGTGGTCTGTTACATTTGACTGGTGATGTTGCAACTGTTGGAGCCTTGGACAGTTGTAGCGCATTTCATTTTGAAAACCACCTACAAACTCTGAACGCTCTAATGAGAAAGCACCACTTACCTTTGCAACAAATGTATAAGAGAATCCAGGAACAATCCCTCGCCAGTTTGCGAAACCCAAACGTTGCTACACAGTATGGTTTTAAATGTCATCATGAATCCGGACCATTAATAAGTATTTGTAAAAATCCTCAGTACAAGACTTTTGAAAACCCAACATTTAAGTTGTCATCGAATAAGAAAGATAGTTTTGATTTCAAATAAGAATAAGAAATATTTATTTTCTCCAGTGCTTAAGTTATCAGTTATATACAAAAAAATACATGATTCAGATTTGTCTCTTATCTACTAAATAACATATTCAGTAATAAAATAACAACTTAACTATACTACATTAAATTTAATACAGCCACAGCAACTAAAAATATATAAATATAAAAAGTAAATTCCAAGAAACTAATCTGAACTGAAAATATGTAAGCATCTAGAATACGTTTAAAAGATAAACTGTTTGAAATATTGAATAAAATTGTTCTGTAAGGAGAAAATCTAGGGCCTCTAAGGCAAAGCCTGTTCAGAGGTCCCTTCCGTTTGATATAACCAAAAACTAAATTCAGCGATCAGATAAAAATGCACTCTTAAAAATCATAACAATTAGGTCTCTAAAGTAAAATAAATAATTAAATGTGCCAGATGTTATTAATTGTCATCTAATGTGATTAAAACTAGGCCTATACTATGGTATAGTATAGAATGGAACAGTTTGAGATCTACTGAGATGTAAGATTTTCAGATATTCCAGATGTAACAATCGTGAAAGCAAAAAACTTAGCATTTTACCCACAAACGGACTCAGTAGTTTTTATTGGAGAATAGTTTGAAAGTGTTCAAGACCTGTTTAGAAAAAACCTTTGAAATCATCAAAATTGAAAATCTCCTTAATAAGAAAGAAAAGCCAAGTACTAAAAATATGGTCAGTCAATGACATAAAAAAATCATCGTGCTTCCATTAAAAAAAGATTTGGGCTGCCATGCCACTTATTCATTTGAAGTATTAGCCAGTAAGAAGCTGATAGAGATGTACCTAACAATGCAATAATACTGTCATATGTAATTATAACCACACAGAAAAAAAACTATAAGGGTACTTATGTTTGTAGGGACTAAGATACCAAAAACATCACTTGTTAAAATTTAAATGTGCATGTAGGTTTGCACACCTACATTTTGGTTTTGTAGGTAATCAGACTTGAAAAGACAGACGTTTCATTAAAATTCCAATATTTATTAAAAACTATGGTATAATAGTGAATATGTAAGCCTATGTAGATGAGTTGTTATAACACGTTTGCTCAATTCAAAAGGGAATTTATTTATGAATAATTATTAATTTATGTTTGTGCATTGTTTGTTTAATCTTACTTCCGGCACACTCACAACAGAATTGAATTTCTTGCTTACTTAGTAAAGTAGTTTGATAAATTTTCTTAGTTTTTTCCGTGCTACCTCTAAGTTATAATATGTATTTTTTCCAAAAAAAAGAAACAGCCTATTTGCTTGCCATTTGTAACTGATGTTATTGTTTCCTTACGGTTTCAGGATATGTCATTGGGTTATTGGCGTCATTGGGTCATTGTCAATTTCATTGATGAGGACAATGTAGAAGTAGTTCCCAATAGTTGGGTGAAAGATAAGAAATGCTATTGACCAGAGGTATTAACAGGAAAAATTAAGAAGTCTATAGAAAAAATGGTTGAGCCGTCTAATGATTCCAATGTGTGGAAGAAGTACAAACCAGCGTCATTGGCAGCAAAATATATGGCAAGATATATCATTAATTGACCATCTAGGCTGAAAAACCTTTTTAAACCAATAAAACTCCTAGTACAAAAACAGATTACTCTTCATTAATTCAACACAAAACTCAGACTGACAACCTAAAAAAAAATCAATAAAACTGCATAAATATCTGTGCTTATTATAAACAGCTGATTGTCAACCAGAAAAAATGGATTACTGAAGATTTAAAAGAGAAGAAAAATAATCTTGTTAACCTAGGCAAACAAGCTAAAGAATCGGGGTCAGAATTCGTAAGAAAATAGCTGATGAATAAAACTGAGAAATAAAAGTTTAATGTGATGGAAGCAAAACGCAATTATTAGAGCCTCAAAATTAAAAACTCTGAAAATGGTAAAACTGCCTGGGAAATAATCAAAAGGAAAACTGGGAAAACCCCAATTGACGTATAAAATAATAATGTTTTGAAACTAAATGATGGTGAAGTTCCAAACCCTTTACATGTGGTCAACACTTTACGAAAAATCAACAATGACTGTCCCTATTAATTTAAAGATGTATTAAAAAAAATTAACTAAAAAATATATTTTGTTTTGAACATTTACTTGCCTACTGTAATTTATAAAAACGTCATATAAAAGAATTCTAATACACATAAAAAAATAATTATACTCAAATGTCAGACTCCTAGCATGTCCCCACCTGTAGTTTCTGAGTAAATGAGTTTTTTTTTCAATCCACCCGATGTCGTTTTTTTCTTCTTCGTCGCTGGACTGGCTGCTGCTGCTTGATTTACTATCACTTTCACTGCTGCTAACGTTTCCCTTTATTTCTTCGTCCTCGGATTCTTCTTCTATATCGGTAATTGTTTCATTGTTATCACGTGGAAGGATATTTTCCGTAGCACGAGTCTTGTTTAATTCATCGGCAGCCCGGTATTCCGCAGTTTATTTAGTACTAAGTACAATTTTAACGTTCTTTTGGGGTAACTGCTCGTTGGTCTCTTTTTCGTTATTTCCTTCTTCCCCTTCCATATATTTTATATCGGGTTTACTTTTAAGCAACAGTGCTCCGCCGATTTTCTTTTTTATTTCTTTATACAACTCCGATAGGGACGGGCCGCCGTTGTAGTGGAATTCCTTTGATGTTACAAACGCCGGATCAATCGCGCGCAGAGAGGCGATGAGGTTTTTTAACTCCTCGCTGCGTACCGTGATGTGAATGTGGCGTGGAATCTTGTTTCTTTGTACGTATTTGTCTACCGTCTCCAGACGTTTGTACACGTAACAATTTGGTTGATCTTTGTGTTCAAAAATTATAATATTTATATTCTTGCCTGGTGAGACGTTCCGCTTTTTGACTGTTTTTTTTTTTTTTTTTTTTGCGATCGATTACCTAAAAACTTTTTTTTTAATGAACGATTACCTAAAAAGAAACCCAACTTAATTTGGAAGATTCAACTGCCTTAAAATTATCCGACAGCCCTCACAATTATAACCCAATCAATGAAGATTGGCAAAGAAATTTATGTAGTCAGTTTGGATTTAACTGTAGCAAAAATGAGGTTAAACCCAATGGAGGAGTCCGTCACCTGAGGGATCCGAAAAGTTTGAAAAAGGTTCGTGGAGATGGTAACTGTTGGTTTAGGGCAGTGTCCTACTAAGTTACAATCCAGGAACAATCCCTCGCCAGTTTGCGAAACCCAAACGTTGCTACACAGTATGGTTTTAAATGTCATCATGAATCCGGACCATTAATAAGTATTTGTAAAAATCCTCAGTACAAGACTTTTGAAAACCCAACATTTAAGTTGTCATCGAATAAGAAAGATAGTTTTGATTTCAAATAAGAATAAGAAATATTTATTTTCTCCAGTGTTTAAGTTATCAGTTATATACAAAAAAATACATGATTCAGATTTGTCTCTTATCTACTAAATAACATATTCAGTAATAAAATAACAACAACTTAACTATACTACATTATATTTAATACAGCCACAACAACTAAAAATATATAAATATAAAAAGTAAATTCCAAGAAACTAATCTGAACTGAAAATATGTCAGCATCTAGAATACGTTTAAAAGATAAACTCTTTGAAATATTGAATAAAATTGTTCTGTAAGGAGAAAATCTAGGGCCTCTAAGGCAAAACCTGTTCAGAGGTCCCTTCCGTTTGATATAACCAAAAACTAAATTCAGCGATCAGATAAAAATGCACTCTTAAAAATCATAACAATTAGGTCTCTAAAGTAAAATAAATAATTAAATGTGCCAGATGTTATTAATTGTCATCTAATGTGATTAAAACTAGGCTTATACTATGGTATAGTATAGAATAGAACAGTTTGAGATGTACTGAGATGTAAGATTTTCAGATATTCCAGATGTAACAATCGTGAAAGCAAAAAACTTAGCATTTTACCCGCAAACGGACTCAGTAGTTTTTATTGGAGAATAGTTTGAAAGTGTTCAAGACCTGTTTAGAAAAAACCTTTGAAATCATCAAAATTGAAAATCTTCTTAATAAGAAAGAAAAGCCAAGTACTAAAAATATGGTCAGTCAATGACATAAAAAAATCATCGTGCTTCCATTAAAAAAAAATTTTAGGCTGCCATGCCACTTATTCATTTGAAGTATTAGCCAGTAAGAAGCTGATAGAGATGTACCTAACAATGCAATAATACTGTCATATGTAATTATAACCACACAGAAAAAAATTATAAGGGTACTTATGTTTGTAGGGCCTAAGATACCAAAAACATCACTTGTTAAAATTTAAATGTGCATGTAGGTTTGCACACCTACATTTTGGTTTTGTAGGTAATCAGACTTGAAAAGACAGCGTTTCATTAAAATTCCAATATTTATTAAATACTATGGTATAATAGTGAATATGTAAGCCTATGTAGATGAGTTGTTATAACACGTTTGCTCAATTCAAAAGGGAATTTATTTATGAATAATTATTAATGTTATGTTTGTGCATTGTTTGTTTAATCTTACTTCCGGCACACTCACAACAGAATTGAATTTCTTGCTCACTTTGTAAAGTAGTTTGATTAATTTTCTTAGTTTTTTCCGTGCTACCTCTAAGTTATAATTTGTATTTTTTCCAAAAAAAAAGAAACAGCCTATTTGCTTACCATTTGTAACTGATGTTATTGTTTCCTTACGGTTTCAGGATATGTCATTGGGTCATTGGCATCATTGGGTCATTGTCAATTTCATTGATGAGGACAATGTAGAAGTAGTTCCCAATAATTGGGTGAAAGATAAAGAATGCTATTGACCAGAGGTATTAACAGGAAAAATTAAGAAGTCTATAGAAAAAATGGTTGAGCCGTCTAATGATTCCAATGTGTGGAAGAAATACAAAGCCAGGGTCATTGGCAGCAAAATATATGGCAAGATATATCATTAATTGACGATCTAGGCTGAAAAACCTTTTTAAACCAATAAAACTCCTTGTACAAAAACACATTACTCTTCATTAATTCAACACAAAACTCAGACTGACAACCTAAAAAAAATCAATAAAACTGCATAAATATCTGTGCTTATTATAAACAGCTGATTGTTATATATCTGCCTCTAACCTGCATTTATAATCAGCGGTTTGTAATAAGCAGGTTAGTGGTAGATAGCCTATATAACATAGGCCTATGCTATATCTTCTCTAACTGTAATTTTATTAGATTTGGTCTTGTTAGTTCCAATTTCTATCATACTTATTTTGTTATCCTCATGGACAATTTTTTATACTTAATCCGAAAATGTTTATCAGGTGATAACTTTAAAGTATTAATTTTTATCTGTGTATCAATAAATTTATACCAGTGCGTCACACCTCCAGTTCTGCAGAGTAAGTGAAGCAATCGAGTGTGCTGCAGGATCAAGTAAACGGGCCAAAAAATCTCGTGTTATAAGTTTTTAAGTAGTCCTATATCAAGCAAACGCTCAGTCACCCTAGTGTTGATATAAATTTATCAAGAGCTTGATCATAGACTTAATATGGGTTACTTATCTCGTCTATCAGTCCAATTTTATCGTCAACACGACATGTTTCGCCGTTAAAACGGCATCTTCAGGTGTTTAAAATCAGCAGAATTACCTGAAGATGCCGTTTTAACGGCGAAACATGTCGTGTTGACGATAAAATTGGACTGTTAGACGAGGTACGTAACCTATATTAAGTCTTAAATACACAGTTCAGGAGCTAAACAATGGATTTTAATAGCTTAATTTTAGCTGAATGTGAAAAATTATCAGCACTACGTATTGATAAGTAATACTGTAAAATCCTTCTTTCCTTCTTCTTCTCAAATCAAATCAAATCAAATTCGTTTATTGCCATTAACAAAATTACATGTATAGCAACGTCAAGAAATTACCATATTACTATAACTATAAGTAGGCCTATTTATTTCCCTATAAAACCAGATAAGTACTCAATAAAATCTATAAGCACAACAATCACAAATCTGTTTTCTCCTAAGTGTAACCAAGTTCCAGCCTTAGGGTTGTAAACACCAAACACAATGTAAATTATATTGTGACAATTATGATTTGCAGATGATATTCAGATAGCCAGACAAAAGACAAACATTGCTACTTCACGCTTGGACCTTGAAACCAATTTAGAAGGAGAGAAGAGAAAATGTTTAAAAAATAAGAAGTACATGGACACAAGAACTAGTGACTCTTCTTCAACTTTGCCTGAAGTTGAACTGATGACGAAGAACGTAAGAAAAAACAAGAAAATCATTTTTGTCCCAGGAAAAATCCTTGGTAAAGCGATCCCCTTTAAAATACCTGGTGATTTGCCATTTGTACAGCTTCCTCGCCATTCCCCAAGGTAAATGGCCAGATTAGAGTTGGAAAGCCCAACCAGTGCACCGACAAGTAGTGCGACATCTTATAAGTTTGTAGGCCTACCGCTAAGAAAGCTCTAGCCTCAGAAGTGGAGCCAATAATAATAGACAATGGTCTAATAAAGTTGACAATTTTCACACACAGATTTTCAAACAAGAATTAGACCGCATTAAAACAGAAAATCTCAGCCTTCAGAATAATTGAAACCCTTCAACTTGATAATAATATTTAATACAAAATTTTATAAACTAAAAATGAGTCCTCAGAAATGCCTCAATTGTTACCCACCGTTAAAATAACCTATGCGTGAAGAAATCAATCAACTGGTAAAAACTTCCTCTATCCCTGAGTTGCATCATTCTAATGTTTCAAAAAACAAACTAATAGGACCTGGACGGACATCTGCTAAAAATAAACCTCATGTCAATGGTCACACTAAACAAAACCATCCACAATTAATCATTCATTCTGATAGCCATCGCCGACATATAGGACACTTTGTTGAACAGAAAACCTCGGTAAATGTATGCTCTATGGTAAAGCCTGGTGCCAAATATGATAAAGTTACTAAAGAAGTTAAACCACTTACAAACAAACTCACAAAGAAAGATCATCTGTTGATCATTCGCAAGTACTAATGATATGGAGAGTTTCACTATTCAAAAACTTGCAGATGACATACTTAAATAAGTCAATAATTCACAGCCCACAAATCTGGTCCTACAAAGTACAATACTTACTACAAAGTACAATACCTATGCGATATGACCATTCAAACGTTGACCTCAATATATCTTTAATGAACAAAAAAATTTAAAGCATGGCATTAATGCCCCAAACCTGAAGCTTCTTCCTCCACATCTTCTCCCAAGACATCTTTATACAACTCGTGGCCTCCACTTCAATAAAAAAGGAAAGGTAAGAAGCACAGATGATTTATAACTTAATAAACATCACAGACGATCACGCCACGGAAACAACTGCTACTTCACATGACGTAGAGCCTTCTGAGAATAAGGATGCAATTACTGTTGTTGAAGAAGAAGTGGGCAAGATAATTGAAATGTACAAAAATGATCAAACTTGTGGTTTAGCACATACGATCTCTCGTGATTTCCACAACAAAGCTAAACATATGTCAGCGGGTGCTGCAGTTGTATTTCGAAGAAAATTCGGCCGGCCACAAGAACAGCAACTCATTTACATAAACCTAGCACACCAGAAAGTCAACAAAGGCCCGTCAGTCTACAGTTTGATAACAAAGGAACATTACCTTGTCAAACCTACTAAAGAATCAATATGGCTCAGCATTCTGTCGACTAGAATTAGACTTTGAATCTAGAGGCCTAAAACTCCTGGTTTGTTCTGCAATGGGTTGTGTAAGGGATTTAATCCAGCCACAGCACTTTGTTCACAACATAGCCAGGTTTCAAAAAGAAACAGGAACTAAGATCTACATTGTTTCATATGATCAAGTAGCAAGACGGAAGCTTTGGAGTGGACTCACTCATGAAGAGTTTGTGAAGACATTGAGGGAACTAATAGCCGCTCAGCAAGAGGATGTTGCAGTACAACAACCTAATCAGAGAGACGAACCACCAACCCCAAACAACTCATGTGCTACCTCAGATGACCTCTAGATTACTCCTTCTCCTCGGCTTCTACAAGAAAATAGTGTGCTGTTGTGTGAAAATGGTCAATGTCGTGTTGAAAGTGAAAGTTACAAGAAGATAAGCGAAGAAGGAAGCCCTATGCCAAAAAATCTGTCTGAAAATAACAATGTTGAAGTGACTGTGAACCCTTCAAGCTCTCCTTCAAACTCACAACAAACAACATCCCAGACACCCAGATGAAAAAAATTCTTTAAAAACCTAACATTTTTCCACCAGAACATTCACAATTTAATTTCTCGCATTGACCAATTAGAAGTAATTTTACTAGGAATAGATTCTGATATAATCAACTTAACCGAACATAACATGAATAAAACTGATTTAAATAGACACAATCTTTAAAATTACCGCCAAATAACACATTATGTTGCCACTACAAAAACTGGAGGAGGAGTTGTCATCTTATCAAAGGAGGGCCTGAAGGGGAAACAGCTGTTATCAGAAATAGGAAATGAACTTTGCCGAGACAAATTATTTGAATGTTGCTATGCTAGATTTAGAGTTAATAATTTAAACTTCTTATTAGTAGGAATTTACGGAACCCCACAGTTTTAAAACTTAAAGTTTTTAAACCGCCTAAGAAAGTTTATTGAAACATTAATAACAAAAGAAAAGTATCTGTTTATGATCGGGGATTAATATTGAATTTAATATTGAATTTAATATATTGGATTTAATATTGAATTCCTTAAGCCGCATCCGCACTGGCCGAATATGTTCGCCGCACAAAGTTCTTCCAAACTTTCGTTTGTGAAGTGTATCGACTTAGACTGGTCGATACTTAAACTTACTCACAGTTCCTTACTAGTAGGAGTTAGGTAAAAGTTAAAATAAAACACCGTTTTAAGTAACGAACATGGTGGAGGGTAGTGACAGGGCCGTGGTCGGAAGAGAACTGATGGTGGGAAATGAAGTCGGTTTCGGTTACGACCGACCCGTGAGGAGAGGTGGCGTGATCGGGATCCACCAATAGGATTTATTTATACCAATCATACGATAGACAGGATTCACAGACATACGACCGACCCGCGCATAGAGTAATACAACGTATCTTTAACAACACAAGGAGTTACAAAACGTCAGTTATATATATATGTATATCACACCTCCCTACTTAAAATTGGAATTCTGATAAAAATTGTAAATTGTATAAATTATTTTAAACTAAAAAAAATCACAGAAATTAGATTAAATTGAAATTACACAATAGCAATATCAAAATACAAATAACACGTGTACTTAAGTTTTAACAATACCATAGAATTACATAACACACAAAAACAACATCCTAAATAACAATTTAATTGTGTTACAAATCCAACCTTTCAGTGGGTTTTCTATTTCTTTCTGGATAACGCCGCACAATGGGCTCAGCTGTTCTTGGTCTAGGTGGAGAGGGAGAAGGAACAGCTGGGCTAGGTATTTTGGGCGAAGAGTGACGTGGCGGAGGGGTATGACGTGTGCGGAGAGGGGACGTGCCGCCAGTGTCCGGCCTCGTGACGTCAGCTTCCGCCAGCTGTGGCTGTGCTGCCGGGCTCCAGGGCGCACCACGTGACTCACCTGTAGGCGTGGTCGCCGCGGCTGCATGGCCGTCTGCGCCGAATGCTTGGGAAGGAGGGGTGTCAATAGGGATCAGCTGATCTACATGGCGTTTCCATACAATGCCGGAATCTAAAGTAACGGTATACATTGTTGGACTCAATTGTTGCAAAATAGTACCTTCTATCCATTTACCTTTAGATCTATAATCCCTTACTAGAACTAACTGATTAGCAACAAAACATTTAAGTTTACTACCTCCAGCATACTTCTTTTGTTTGTTTTGCCGTTCTTCAACACATGAAGTTACATCAGGTCTTAATAGGTCTAATCGAGTTCTTAAGTTGCGATTAAACATTAGCTTTGCTGGTGTCTCGTTTGTTGTTAAATGCACAGAGTTTCGATAATCAAATAATATCCTGCTTAAAGCTAGTGAGACATCAACATTTTCACGGAAAGCACATTTTAATTTATTCTTAGCATATCTTACAGAGTTTTCCGCCTGACCGTTAGACTGGGGGTGATAGGGCGCTGAAGTAGTATGTTTAATACCGTTAGACTTAAGAAAATCGCCAAATTCAACTGAACTGAATGGAGGTCCGTTATCACTATGTACTGTGATAGGTAACCCAAATCTAGCAAAAAGACTTCTTAGGTTATTAATAGTTACCTTGGCTGAGGTTGAGTTTGTTTCAAACACTTCCAGCCACTTTGTATACGCATCAACTACTATGAGATAAGTTTTCCCCTTGAAAGGTCCCAAAAAATCTAAATGCAATCTTTCCCACGGTCTGCTGGGATAGTGCCAGTTATGTAGTTCTACCTTAGCTGGATTCGCTCTTTCTAAGAGACAGGGAGAACAGCTGTTAGCAAGTGCCTCTATGTCATGATCAATATTAGGCCACCACATGTATGACCTTGCCACGCTTTTCATTTTAACTATCCCCATATGACTCGAATGCAATTCTTTCAAAACATGAGCTCGTAACTTAGCTGGAATAACTACTTTATATCCCCACATTAGCACTCCTTGCTCAACAGCCAGTTCTACCTTCCTCTGAAAATATGGTAACAATTGTTGACAATCATTTGGAAGAGTGTTAGGCCAACCATACATCACATAGCCTAAAACCTTATTCAAAATTGGATCTTTCTGAGTTTCTAACCTTACATCCTCACAAGTTACAGGAAATGAACTCTCCTCAATACACTGTAAATAGGTACCAACCCACAACAATTTATCTTCACTAGGATGCTTAACATCCAATGGTAATCTAGACAATGCATCTGCACTGTTCACATTAGACTTCACATACTGAATATCATAATTGTATCCAGACAAGAATAAAGCGTATCTTTGCAAACGACTAGCAGCAAATACAGGCAATCCCTTTTTAGGGCCGAAAATGCTAACTAAAGGTTTGTGATCACATTTCAAGGTAAAGTGTTTACCAAACAAATACTGATGGTATTTGCGTACACCATACACGACCGCCAATGCTTCCTTATCTATTTGACTATAATTTTTCTCAGCTGGAGACAGGGTACGAGAGCTATAGGAAACCGGTCTTTCTCTGCCTTCCTTGTCAATTATACTAAGCACACAGCCTATACCCACACTACTCGCATCTACTGTCAACAAGGTTGGAGCTTGAGTATCATAATGCGCTAACACAGGCGCTGAGCTGAGCAACTGCTTGACTTGATTAAATGCCGTTACGCAATTATTGTCAAAATTAAAAGCTACATCTTTCTTTAAGAGGTTGTACAATGGATACAAAACGCTCGACAAATTGGGTACAAATCTACCATAATATATGACTAAGCCTATAAAAGACTTTACTTCCGTGACATTACGTGGAATTGGCGCATCCATGATGGCCTTGACCTTAGATGGTGCGGTGTGTAGACCGTTTTTGTCGATGATAAACCCCAAATACTCCAAACTTGATTGAAAGAATTTACATTTTTCTGATTTAACTGTTAGTCCAACTTCTTTAAGTCGTTTCAAAACTTCTCTTAAAGTTTCCAAATGAGAACAATTGTCACAATTGGAGACAAGGATATCATCGAGAAAAACAGCCACACTAGGCAAACCTTGTAATACTTGTTCTATTTTTCTCTGAAAAATACCTGGTGCTGACGCAATACCATATGGCATACGCTTATAGGAGAATAATCCCTTATGAGTGCTTATTGTACAAAGCCGTTGCGCTTCTTCATCAAGCTTTAATTGCATGTAAGCCTGACTGAGATCGATTTTACTGTAAAAATCGCCCTTCTGTATATCATTAAACAAATCTTCGATTCTTGGAAGTGGATAGCGATCAATTTCTAGATACTGGTTCAGCGTAACTTTAAAATCCCCGCAAATTCTTAGACTACCATCTTTTTTCAGTATAGGTACAATAGGCGTAGCCCACTCTGAACTTTTAACAGGACACAAAATATCCTCATCAACTAATCTAGATAACTCCTTTTCTACCTTTGCCTTCAACGTAAAAGGAAGAGGTCTCGGTTTACAATATTTGGGTACACTATGTTCTTTCATGTGAATCTTAACAGGATCACTTTTATACTGCCCTAGTTTGTCTGTAAAGACTTCTGGGAACTCACAGATTAATTGTTTTACTTGTTTCTCAAAGTGGTTACCTTGATTTAAATCGTTATTACATTTAGTGACATACAAAGTATTTGACTTAAAAGAGATTTCAACATTTAGAGCTGATAACCAGTCTCGACCCATTAATGGATGTGAACCATTTTTAATGACATACAACTCTAGGTCATTTACATTAGTTCCCTGGTACGATACATTTACCTTAATTTTTCCTACCGGTTCAATAGGTACATCAGTGTACGAACGAAGTGATAAATCACTTGGAATCAACTCATGGGTTTTGAAATTATCATGGAAAAATTTTTCACTTATGACACTTACTGAAGCGCCAGTATCAACTTCAAAATCAAGCATTTGATCTTCAACATTAACAGAAATTTTAACAGGTTCAACTCTCAACTTATTTAAATTTTTTACTGGCTCAGGACTGAGTTTAAAGAGATTTGACACATCATATACTTCATCATTAGCTTGATCAGTTTCATCAGTACCCACATAATTATGCCGTTTAGAATAAGCCTTATGAGGTTTAGCAACATTCTGAGTGTTCTTAGATCTAGCATACAAACGTGAACGACATACCTTAGCTAGATGATTGCGCTTACCGCAATGATGACACACACAACCGTGAAAACGACACGATTTGCTCATATGGCCACTCTGACCACAACAATAACACTTCACATTAGCACTTCCACTCGTATTGGGTTGAGCCTGTGAGGTGGAGCCGCCTGCTGCTGTGCTGCCGCCGTAATGCCGCTGTGCCGCCGCTGTGTCACCGCCATGCCGCCGCTGAGTCGCTGCTGTGTCCCCGCCGGGCCGCCGCTGCGCTGCCTGGCCGCCGCCGTGACGCCGCTGGGCCGCCAACCGTTGTACTCTGCCGCCGTGCTGGTGGTGAGACGCCCCCATCAGACTCGCTGCATTTTTCTCTGCTGCCTCGAGAGATGTAATGAGCTTAACCGCCTTATCAAAGGTTAAGTCAGATTCCGCCAATAACTTCTGTTTGAAGGTCTCGTTTCGGATACCACTCACTAATCTGTCCCTCAGATAATCATTTAGGTTTGAGCCAAATTCACAGTGAGTCGACAGCTTCTTTAAGTTAGCGACATAATCCGCAATAGATTCGTGCTCTAATTGATTTCTCAAACTGAACTTATAACGTTCTGCTATTAGGTTAGGTTTCGGGTACAGATGATTTTTAATTAATTTTACAAGGTCATCATAGGTCTTTGATGTTGGTTTGTCCGGTGTGCACAGATCACGCAATAATGAAAATGTTTTAACTCCTACCACTGTGAGAAAAGTACTAACCTTTTTGGTCTTATCGTCAATGCCGTTACAAGATAAAAACAGTTCAAAACGTTCAATATAGGAGTCCCACGATTCGACATTAGAATCGAACTCACCAATGTTTCCGATAATCGACATCTTCTTTCTTGATTCTTCTTTCGCAAATGGCAATTCCTCCCACATAAAATTTATAAATCACTAGACGTAATTTATACAATCCACACGGCCTAGGCGCTGACAAGCCTTCAACAATACAATGAAAAGTCACAAAATTAACGTTGGCGCTATCCAGCCACATTCACCGGCGCTATCAAGCCGAAGTCCCGAAACTTGTGAAACAACGAACAAAATTACATCGCACAGGTCCAACTCGTCGCCACTGAAGTGTATCGACTTAGACTGGTCGATACTTAAACTTACTCACAGTTCCTTACTAGTAGGAGTTAGGTAAAAGTTAAAATAAAACACCGTTTTAAGTAACGAACATGGTGGAGGGTAGTGACAGGGCCGTGGTCGGAAGAGAACTGATGGTGGGAAATGAAGTCGGTTTCGGTTACGACCGACCCGTGAGGAGAGGTGGCGTGATCGGGATCCACCAATAGGATTTATTTATACCAATCATACGATAGACAGGATTCACAGACATACGACCGACCCGCGCATAGAGTAATACAACGTATCTTTAACAACACAAGGAGTTACAAAACGTCAGTTATATATATATGTATATCACAGTTTGTTCGTTGCTAACCTTTCAGAATGTAAATCATATGGCTGATAACTGTTCGTTAGGAATGTTTGTTGGTTTCTTGTGTTCGCCGAACAAGTTCGCCACGAATGTTCGGCCAGTGCTTTAAAATATCAACAGAGCTAAAGGAATAAAAAATATCCTTTAAAGACATGGAATGATCCACCTAATAGACTTTCCTACTAGAGTCACACATACAACTTAAACAGCAATAGACGATATTTTAACTAATATAAACAAGGACCAAATCAATATTGAGGGTATTGTAACTGTTCTGTCTGATCATGATGGCCAATTAAAGGAACTACATACTTATCCCAGAAAAATAAATGACTCTAACATCAAGTATTGAGGAATATATTTTTCAATTGACAGCATGAATTATTTAGATCACTTCTTGAAAAGTAAAGTTGGTGTTCTATTTTTGATTCTGCAGTGGAAAACAAACATGACACTTTCCACAGTATTTTTCAGTATTATTTTGATTTTTCTTTTCCAAGAGTACAAAAAAATTAGGCAACCAGAAAAAATGGATTACTGAAGATTTAAAAGAGAAGAAAAGTAACCTTGTTAACCTAGGCAAACAAGCTAAAGAATCGGGGTCAGAATTCGTAAGAAAATAGCTGATGAATAAAACTGAGAAATAAAAGTTTAATGTGATGGAAGCAAAACGCAATTATTAGAGCCTCAAAATTAAAAACTCTGAAAATGGTAAAACTGCCTGGGAAATAATCAAAAGGAAAACTGGGAAAACCCCAACTGACGTATAAAATAATAATGTTTTGAAACTAGATGATGGTGAAGTTCCAAACCCTTTACATGTGGTCAACACTTTACGAAAAATCAACAATGACTGTCCCTATTAATTTAAAGACGTATTTAAAAAAATTAACTAAAAAATATATTTTGTTTTGAACATTTACTTGCCTACTGTAATTTATAAAAACGTCATATAAAAGAATTCTAATACACATAAAAAAATAATTATACTCAAATGTCAGACTCCTAGCATGTCCCCACCTGTAGTTTCTGAGTAAATGAGTTTTTTTTTCAATCCACCCGTTGTCGTTTTTTCTTCTTCGTCGCTGGACTGGCTGCTGCTGCTTGATTTACTATCACTTTCACTGCTGCTGTCGTTTCCCTTTATTTCTTCGTCCTCGGATTCTTCTTCTATATCGGTAATTGTTTCATTGTTATCACGTGGAAGGATATTTTCCGTAGCACGAGTCTTGTTTAATTCATCGGCAGCCCGTTATTCCGCAGTTTGTTTAGTACTAAGTACAATTTTAACGTTCTTCTGGGGTAACTGCTCGTTGGTCTCTTTTTCGTTATTTTCTTCTTCCCCTTCCATATATTTTATATCGGGTTTACTTTTAAGCAACAGTGCTCCGCCGATTTTCTTTTTTATTTCTTTATATAACTCCGATAGGGACGGGCCGCCGTTGTAGTGGAATTCCTTTGTTGTTACAAACGCCGGATCAATCGCGCGCAGAGAGGCGATGAGGTTTTTTAACTCCTCGCTGCGTACCGTGATGTGAATGTGGCGTGGAATCTTGTTTCTTTGTACGTATTTGTCTACCGTCTCCAGACGTTTGTACACGTAACAATTTGGTTGATCTTTGTGTTAAAAAATTATAATATTTATATTCTTGCCCGGTGAGACGCTCCGCTTTTTGACTGTTTTTTTTTTTTTTTTTTTTTTTTTTTTTTTTGCGATCGATTACTTAAAAACCTTTTTTTAATGACCGATTACCTAAAAAGAAACCCAACTTAATTTGGAAGATTCAACTGCCTTAAAATTATCTGACAGCCCTCACAATTATAACCCAATCAATGAAGATTGCCAAAGGAATTTATGTAGTCAGTTTGGATTTAACTGTAGCAAAAATGAGGTTAAACCCAATGGAGGAGTCCGTCACCTGAGGAATCCGAAAAGTTTGAAAAAGGTTCGTGGAGATGGTAACTGTTGTTTTAGGGCAGTGTCCTACTAAGTTACAGGAACGGAAAGTAACCACGCATTTTTTCGTAAAAAATTTTCAAATTTTATGAAAACCGATTGGAAAGATTCATTGATAAGACTGATAGATGAAGAAAACTACACCTCAAAATCCGGGATGGAAAAGAATGGCGTTTTGGCAACCGAACTAGAAGTATATGTAACAGCTGCTTTTTTGAAAACTAAAGTCAGCATATACTCTAAATATGGAAACGAACTCACTCGGGTCTTCTTCCACAAATCTGGATCGTGTCTATCTACGGCTAGTGAACTCGCTGATGCTACAATGTATTTTGTAAATGAAAAAGGTAACCATTTCGATGTAGTACTAGATGTATTGTAGTGCATATTGGGGTAGGGAACTTGCATTGAAAGGGAAGCATACTCGTCCCTACAACTTTCGAAGTAAATATGATACAACCATTTTTAATTCATAAAAGGGAAGGATAAGGATTATTAATAAAAAATCTGTAACAAATATTTTAATTTTATAATACTTGTAAGGGATAGTAGGCAATCAAAGCTATTTTCAATACCAATAAAAATTTTAATAATATAAATCTCAGGTGACTAATCAAAATAATCAAATAATCACTTTGTAGAGATTGAAAAGGCTTTTAAAAATAAGATAAAGACATTTCAAACACAGCCACCAACCGGAGGTCTACAATCAAGTTTAAATCTGGTGAGACAAGGTATAATAAAAAAATTTACGGAAACACTCCAAAAACATTCAGCCATTAAGTTTAACATGTTTATGGAGTGTATATTCACTAGCCCAAGTGAGGAGACATGTAAATGGAGTTTTAAAACAGAAAAATTTGTTGTTTACAAGACGTCGGATATAAACAAGATTCTTGATGAAGGGTTTAGCAAACTTAAAACAGAAAAAAGTGAGTGTGAAATGAAAAAATCAGGCTGGACATTCAGGAAAATAACTAAAAATTGAACTAAGGATTAACAAGTTTAATCCATTAAGAGCATCTCGATTCATCCCTCTTCCAAAAGCTATTCTGGATAAGAAGGCTGTAATTAACGTTAATAACAATGATGACTTCTTTTTCAAGTATTCCATACTGTCGAAGAATGTCCACGAGCACCCTCAGAGAGTAACCAATTACATTAATAACATAGAACTGGATCAAAAATATAATTGGGATTGTGTAGCATATCCAGTAAAAATAGATAGCATTAAAAATTTGAGAAAGCCAACAAAGTCTCTATAAATGCATTTGGATTAACCGAACATGCAGAGGTGTATCCCTTAAAAGTGTGTGATCAGGAGTTAGAAGAACACTTTGATCTACTCTACCTTACAGATGGAAATCTTTCACACTACTGTTTGATTACTAATTTGAAAAACTAGTACACAATCAAATTACAAAAGACTGTAGGAAAATACGGATTTGCAAACGTTGCTTTGCCCAATTTAATGATTATTATGGAAAAACAGCAGAAGAAAAATTGGAACATCATCGAGAACTGTGTTAATCAAACAAAGAAGCAAGGTGTGAGTTTCCTCCATATGATAGTATTAGTTTTAAAAATTACCATCGATCCAAAATCGTTATATTTGTCATTTATGCTGACTTTGAAAGTCTTTTACAACCAATTGACAGTTGTAATGGTGATCCCAGAGCTTCATGGATAAATGCATACCAAAAAAATGTACCCTACAGCTATGCTTACTTATTAAAAGATTCAGAAAATGAACACACTAAACTTCGGCATTATAGGGGAAATGATGCAGCTAAGCATTTCATGTCTTCTCTAGTAGAAGATATACAATTAGCCGATCAAATACTTTATGGGAACAAGAAACTTGAAGTACCACATGTCACCACTCAACAACAACAAATTAATGGAGTTTGATCAAGCGGACGAATGTCATATATGTAAGAAAGGAGATTTTTCTGGGAAAAACTTTAAAGTGCGGAACCATTGTCATATTTCTGGAGAATACCTTGGCGTAGCACATAGAAGTTGCAATCTCTTTTACCAAGATCAACATTTCATACCGGGTTTTATACATAATCTAACTAACTATGATTCACATTTCATCGTCAGAGAACTTGGATATGACACAAATGACATAAAAGTGGTACCGAACACAGAGGAAAAATACGTATCATTTCCCAAATTAGTACAAGTTAAACATGCGAGGAACATGAAAATAGAGTTGAGGTTTCTTGATTCATTCAGGTTCATGTCAAGTAGTCTCTCTACACTCGCTGAAAACCTGCCAAAAGATGATTATAATGAGACGAGAAAACAATTTCTAACAACATTTGAACTTCTGTCAAAAAAGGGATTTTCCTACGATTATTTAACAAACGGTGAACAGCTTGAAGAATCGATATTACCTATAAAATCTGCATTTCAAAGTAAATTAAATGATGAAAACATTACAGATGAAATGTATGAGCATGCTAAACGAGTTTGGAATGAGTTTCAAATCAAAACTCTAGGCGAGTATTCTGACGTCTATGTAAAAAGTGACGTATTAATATTTGTGACACATTTGAAAATTTCAGAAAGACATGTTTGCAAACATATAATCTTGACCCTGCATACTATTATACTGTTCCTGGTCTTTCATGGGATGCAATGTTGAAATATACAGGCATTGAGCTTGAACTAATAAAAGATATGGATATGTCTCTAATGGTGGAAAAAGGTATTAGAGGAGGAATAACACAATGTGTCAAGCGCCATTCTGAGGCGAACAACATCTCTGAATCATACAATGCTAATCTTCCAAGTAAGTATCTTTTTTATATTGATGCGAACAATTTATATGGATTAGCCTTATCAAAGTGCCTTATCTGACAATCAATTTGGATTCAAAAAAGGGAAAAGTACAAATAACGCAATAAATAAAGTAATAACTGAAGTAGTTAGAAATTTAGAAAATAGACAAAAAACGTTAAGTGTTTTTATGGACCTGAGTAAAGCTTTTGACTGTGTCAACTCAAATATTTTGTGTGATAAATTATTTCAACTAGGTGTTAGAGGAAATGCCAACAGCTGGGTAAAGTCCTATCTTTCAAATAGACAGCAAATTGTAGAGATTTCTGGTTTTAGATCTAAAAATATATCAATTAAATATGGGGTACCTCAAGGTTCTATTTTAGGTCCTATTCTTTATAATATTTACGTTAATGATCTAATAAAAGAAGTTAAATACAACAATATAATTTGCTATGCTGACAATATTGCAGTAACAATAAATAATCCTTCAGATGAAAGTCTAGAAATAAATAGTTATGTTGTGCTCACACAAATTTATCAGTATCTGGGGAATCTAAACTTATATGTAAATCATAAAAAAAACTAATTATATCGACTTTAGTCTTGTAAGAAATAAAGATAACGATTTTAAAGGTAACATAGTGATGGACGACTTTGAACTTAATGAGGTTAAAACTGTAAAATATTTAGGAATAATAATAGACGAAAATCTAACATGGGTCCCTCACATTGACTCGCTTTGCAATAGTTTAACTTCTTCCATTTTTTGTTTGAACTACTACTGTCAATTTAGGTATAAACCATTATTAAAGTTATATTATCATGCAGTGATAGAATAAAAAAATTAGATATGGCATTATAATATGGGGATCAGCAACACAGAATGCAATGAAAAATGTTTTTGTTTTACAAAAAAGATCAATAAGACTAATCCAGGGTTTAAATAGAAGAAAATCTTGCAGGCAAGCTTTTAAAACACTACATATATTACCATTGTATTCACTATATATTTATGAGGCTATAATGTTTGCAAAATTTAATACAAATGAGAAAAAAACTGAAATAATACATTCTTACAATACTAGAGGGAAAAATAATTTAAAACAAGAAACACAAAGGATATTATTAAATTATAACCTTGCTCAAAATATTGGAGCTTCATTTTTTAACAAATTACCTTATAAAATAAAAAACATTGAAGATAAAATTAAATTTAAAAATGAGCTTAATAAATTTTTAACTGATAAATCGTTTTACTCAATAAATGAATTTAATGAACACTATTACAATCAACCATAAACAATTATATCTTTTTACAAATTTTTTATTTAAAATGTTACCAACAATTCCAATAACACCCAATATGTAAAATGTATAATGTAATGTTATAAAATCATGAATACCAAATAAAATATACATAAATAAATATAAAATTTTAATGTGAAAATTAATATTATATAATGATTAAATGAAGATATAGTAACTTTCTGTTATGTGATCTGAAGCATTCAAGCAACCGGGCTGTATGATGCTGAAGGTCTCATGTTCAATGTAAAATGTTAAAAGCATTAATGAATTTACTCCATAAATGGATTTAATGAACACTATTACAATCAACCGTAACATAGGCCTACCACAAAAATAAATATAAAACATAAAATTTAAAAGTTGTTTTTTTCTACCAACACCTAAATGTTACATGTATAATGTTATGCATATTATGTTATAAAATCATAAATACCAAAAAAAAGATACATAAATCAATATAAATGTTAAAGTGTAAATTAATATTATATAGGGCTAAATTAAGATATTGAATAACATTGTGTAGTGCATGATCTGAAGCATTAACGCAACCGGGCTGTATGATGCTGAAGGTCTAATCACAATTTGTAGGCAAAGTAGACATTGCAATATTTATTTATTTATTTATTTATTTATTTCTTACAAACAGCATAACATTAGTAAGCCTCACTAAGCAAAACGCTTAACAGTGAGGTCAAAATGAACAAAATAATAATACATTGGTAGTAATTGTCCAAAATAATTTCTAGTAGGCACGGACGGGCGTCACTCCTATCACAGTAATAACAATCAAACATTTTCTTAATACATATTTAAAAATACAGCCACTGATGATTCCATCGACACATGAAGGTTGGCAGCACTGCTGTCTCGCAAACTGGATGCAGACGCAATCAGCTGTTTCCCTCCCCCCCCCCCCCCCGTCAGGCCGGGCCGGCACACACAAGTAACCAGTTCATACCAGATTCTTTAACTATCTGTCACCGGTTCTTCCAATAGCTTTCATCTATATTCATTTTTGAAGTTAGATGGTTTTGAAAGTCTTATAATAAATAAATATTAAATAAATAAATATTAATATTAAATATAATATATTTAAAATGTATATAAAAATTACAATAAACTTGTACAATAAATTACAAATAATAAATTTCTGCATACGACAAACCAAACTTTTATGGTAAAATCATAAAAACTTCACACTCTTGCGTCCTTGTATATTTTGTTTCCGGTATCCACTTGAGAGGTCCAACTTAAGACACTTTTGAAGAGCAAACGAATGACGTGGAAGGAGACGTGGAAGGACTGGAAGAAGACATGGAAGGAAGAAAGAGTTAAAATGAAAAACGTATAGAGCAGTAGACCATTAATAAATTAAACATAAATTAAAAATAACAAATATAGTAATGAAGAACAAAGAAAGAAGAAATAAGTAGGAAGAAAAAGAAATAAGAAAAATTTCAAATAATTTTAAAATGAAGAAAGAGTTTTGAGAAAATGAGTAGATGAAATTGTAATTAAATGAAAATTTGTAAAATTGTCAATAAGTGCAAAGCCTTGAAATTTTTTTTGTAAATTCCCATACATTGTGAAACTTTGTCAGAGGAATAAATTTATTATTATTATTATTATTAAAAGCCACTGATTTACTTCACCTTCTTCTAACGAAGAAAAGGAAAGAATTGTTCCAGATCTTGGCATGCATTCCAAGCTCTTTAGGGGGCTTTCCAGTACCCCTGATATTCGATGTAAGCATGCATGGATTCCCTGATCCGGTGTCTGCATCTATCTGGGAAGTTAATACAACTTACCATTATCTCCATGAAAGGTACAAAGTATTGAAACAAGGACTCATTTTGACCTTAAATCCTAGATTCAGTTCAGTGGAAAACCCGGAATTATCTACTAAGAGGTTCCCGACCAAAGGATCAAATAAAAAGGATGTTGTTCAATTACTTAGCCACTTTAAAATGTGTAGAAAATCAAGCTTTTCTAACATTCTTTGAGAAAAACCAAGAAGATCAAGAAGATCTAGCCGAACTACTTTTCAATATCAGGCCACTCCATCCACGCATATGTGCCTCCATTTATGAATCCACTCCTGTAGGAGTTGTTCAAGCCATCACCCGCCGCGTACAAAGTACAAGGACATTAGAGAAAATGATGATCAGTAACAAAGATGCTGAAGCTAGAAGATGGGCAGAGGTGAAAGAATATGAGGGAGAGTATCATTTTCGAAAAGTCCCGACTAATGTATCTGAATTCCAATATAAATTTGAGGAAAATCAAATTAATTCGATACTTTTAGTTCTCAACCAAAAAGACCTAACAAAGATAATGTAGAGGAATGCAGTGGCAAATTTGCTGCCAGATGGAGGGTGGAGTCGTGGGGCACTGAGCTTAGAGGTGTAACAGTTGCTGTACCTATGGAGTTGATCAAACCATTCAAAGTGTTATCTTGTTAAGAACATCCGAAAAATGAGCTAGGTTATATCAACTGTCAAACATCTCTAAAAGAAGAGGAAGTTCCGATCGCAAGTTCATTCATATTACCATTCAAACCTTTCTTTGGATCTTCAACCAATGAGAAAGTGAGATACCAAGGAGGAAAACTTGTAAAATCCAGTCCCCCATTGCTAAAGACGGCCCGGAGGACCACCCAGGAGTGGAGGCGAATAGTCAACACCGCATCCACGGATCAGGGTTGCAGCCGCACGACCACACTAGGGGGCTCCGTCTTCGAGACCACCGTCCCGGAGGATCATCCCTTGGTGGACAACATCGCCTCGCCCAGGAAAACACCCGCCGGATGAATAGGGTATGACCCCTCCAAATTATGAAAAAAGGCCCAAGACAAATTTAACCAAAGTCAACAGTAAAAACAAAAACTCAATTTCGATATTATGTAATCGTTGCCAATATTAAAGAGAATAAGAAGAGATAGTTACGGTTTAGTTAAACGAACTAAAATAAGCAATTTTGGGGATAGAACATAGTGAGAAACAGCTCGCGGGATATTCATTTGTAAATATTACCTTTAAATAGTTAGCTTACATTAATCCTTGTACAGATTATTTTATTATTAACATTAGGTCTTTCTTTCCGTTATAATCTAACTAAAGTAAATGCGTCTCTTATTGGTTTCGAGGTCCTAAATATTTTAATGAAGATTATTCTTACCGGTCTCAGGTAAGAAGGGTCTCAGGTGCCGTATACGTAACCTACCTCAACCAGCACTGGCTGAGGTCAGTCACCTGTCGACTGCCAAGTAGCAGGCCGTAGTAGTAGAATTGCTAATCATTATTCAGCACCATGCACTGATGCGTGTATTCAGACTTGCACTCTTAGCACTTGCCTTATGGTTCTAAAGTTTTTAGTAGAGGAAAAATAAAGTAAACTAGATTAATTTGTATTAAATATTTTTATTGAATTGTTTTAATTGTAATTTAACTTCAAACTTTTAATTTCTTTGAAAACTTGTGAATTTAAAAAAAATGAAGCAGATTTCATCTCCTTCCTTTTTTTTCATTAAGAAGGGGGTAATGTGGTGAAATCCACCCTGTCTTTGTTATTCGCAGCAAAGTTTTGCATCACCTCTGGAGGTGACACACCGGACGTCTCAATCGTTTTTGGAAGCCACAGATATTACTTTGTCCTTACGTGGCATGAGTACAGTGTCCTGGGGTGTGCCTACCCCCACCTATTCTACACCTTAACAAAACCACCAGACTTGCTCTGGGAGTTCTCATTCTCAGTCTCATTCTCATTCTTCTACTTGTAGTCATAGTTTTGTGAGCACCTCTCGTACAAACCATGTAAGTCTGTAAGTTTTATTTAATATATCTCTCCTCTGCTAGCTCTGTTTTTGTCAATGTCCCTTGTGTTTTCCTAAATTAACCTATACATGATATTTCCTTATTAAAATTTAAAAGAACCCATGTGGCCTAATACACAACAATGGTGGCAGCGAATTGTATATTTTAATTGAGGAAATTTAAACAGATTCTAAATAATGAATGTCTCATGTCTTATTAAGTTAATTTTAGATCATTAATTGAAGCAGCAACAGTATTTTCTTTTTTGGCCTTATTTGATATACCAAATGTTACAGAATATGTTGAAGCAATCACTCCTACTTTAATTGATCCTAATATTTCTGCAATACAGTGAAGGGAATTCATTGAATATGTTATTACTGGAATGTTTTTGTTCCCTGAAGATTGGAAACTTTTAATAGAATATTTTAGACTTAGGATAATTTTAGACTGGACTATACAGGGTATACGTGATTTATAAGTTTATGGGAAATAGGAAGAGCGTAATTTCGGATAAACCTTCTTATATGGAATCTAAAAGACCATTTAATACCAACCCTAGTTCATCAAATCAAGGACCGGATAAGCAATTTACAACTGATCTCTATTTTAAAATTGGAACACGTGTAGCTTCTATTACAGCCGTTTATGAAAGGGTAACGCCTGAACGACCTCTGCCTTTACTACCTACATCTACAAATGAAAATTTAGATTCTAATGGTTGTGTTGTACCAAAATCAATTATGAAGAAATGAATCAAAATTCTGACTCTATTTATTATCTACACATACAAGATCCAAATTTAATTTTGGAAGGTTGTCAGATATTACTTAAGGTAATTGTAAGGTTATATTTCGAATTTGATTAAATGAAAACATGTCGCTTGAAGAATTATTTTATTTTATCTCTGGAATGTTGATTGGAGCACTTGTGTTCTTACTAATTGAATTAATTGTGATTTGGAGTCCCGAAGTAGAATATTTGCTAACTGCTAAATGTTATTTAGAAAATAGTAAACATATAAACAAGACTGTTTTAAGAGAGTTGCTTGGAAACTAATTCATTCTAAAATGTCGGAGGAAGCTTTAAAAAAAAGTCCAGGAACTTGAACAAAGATTAACTGATCAAGCATCTTTATTAGAAAAAGAACGCAAAATGGCTAAACGTAAGGATTTCACTACAGCTAATATGATAGAAAATTGGAAGGGTGAACCGTCAGGAATTTCTGTAACAGAATTTTTTCAATTAATTGACGATGCAGCTGAACTCGGAAATTGGGATGAAAAGGACAAAATTAGAGTTGCTAACATGAAAGTTAGGGGAGCAGCTAGGAGATTTTTCTCTAGTAATCCGAAACTTAAAAACCCAAATCTAACTTATGAAGAATTGTGTGGAGAATTCTTTGAACGTTTCAGAATCAAACATTTACCACAATTTAATTACACGGCTTTACAATCTGCAGTACAAAAGCGTGATGAAACACCTGAGAATTTCGAGGATAGGTGCCGTAGGCTATGCGAATTGACTATTCGGGAGGTGTCGGATCCGGCAGCACAGAAGATTATCAATGAGGAGGCGGAACGTCGCTTGTTGGCAGCGTATACCAATGGTCGGTTTGGAGTTGTAGGACAACAAGTAAGGTATAGGATGCCTAAAACTATGACTGAAGCAATTCAGTTAGCTAACACCATAGCAGCCGTGGAAAGCAGTCAAAGTAATCACCGATCATCTTTTCAAAACAGACAAATTTTCACTGTGCAATGTTTCAATTGTAAGGGTATGGGGCACGTTTCAAAGGACTGTAGGAAGCCAAGATTCCAAAATTCCAACCGAAATTCCAGCCGAAACTTCAGTTCAAGAGGAAATTTTCATTCAAAAGGAAATAGAAATCCAGTATTTTGCTTTAAGTGCAATAAACCGGGTCATGTCTCACCTAATTGCCAAAATTCCCTAAAAGAGAGAAGTTAGATGTTGCACACCCAAACATCGAACCAGGCCAGAAACTAGAAGTAATTATTCCAAATGTCCGTACCTTAAAGTCTGAATTAACTGTAGTTGTTGATATTGATAAGAAGAGATGTGTTTTTATTGCTGATACAGGGGCTACAATTAGTATTATTAAAAGAGGAATAAGTAGAAGTAAATTTCTTCAAAAGGATATTCAGGCCAAGGGTGTAACAGATGATAATTTAAAAGTTTATGGCACTTGATTTTCAGAGTTTGATTTTCAATTTAAATAGAACAAAATATGTCCATAAGTTTTTAGTTTGTGATTTACCTTTCAAATATGATGGTATATTTGGTATTGATGTACTAACGAAGATTGGAGCGGAGATTGATCCATCCAAAGGAACAATTGTAATAGCACAAGGTTCAAATGTTAATTGTTTAAGATCACTCCCTATTAGCCAGGGCCCGGTGAAAAGGAAATTAAGTGATCATAGAGTTTACAGAGTTCTAAATAGTGAGCATGTAATTTTGGCACCAAGTAGTGAAACTATTGTATTATGTAATTTGGACAGTGACTTGAGTTTTGCAGCTGATTTATATGTTGATGCCACAGTGAATTTTAATGAGTTTGAAGTTAGGGATCCGGATCCATCATCGTATTTTACAGTAGGGACGCCTGCTGGCAGCTCCGCAATTGCCGAGTCTGCGTGTGACACCACTACGTGTGAGGTAGTACGTGCTGTTGTTGTTGAATCAAATCAGCTAAAAACTGATTGTGTTTTTGTGGCTAGGACTTTGTGTCGTCCTGTGTGGTTGTGGGAGGAACCCTCAACTGCTAATGTTTTGGTTAAAGTACTAAATTTTACACCTCATGAGGTTGAGCTGCATAGAAAAATGTTATTGTCGTATGCGACAGTTGTTATATCTCGAGATATTTTTGAATTTGATGATTTAGTCACTGATGATGTTAATGGTGCTACTGATAAAAGTTTGTTAGAGAGTGCTGAAGTTTTTAATAAAGTATTTGTTGTTAAAGAAGATATGGATAATAAGGAGACCCAAGTATAGATGATCTTCGTAGTAAATTAAATCATTTAAGTCAAGAGGAAAGATCAATTATTGAGCCTGTTTTATTAGAGCATGTAAATTTATTTCTAGGTGATCCAGAAAATAGAGGTTGTAGTATTGATATGAAATTTAGAATAGTTACTGGTAATCACCCAATCACCCACCGATAAAGACCAACCCATATAGAATTCCGGAGTCAGTTAAACCATTTCTTAAAGAAGAAATTGATATGTTGTTAAGGAAAGAAATTATTGAACCTTCAATTAGCCCTTGGAATAATCCAGTAGTTGTTGTATCTTAAAAGTCTCTCGATGGAACCCCTAAATTTCGCTTGTGTCTTGATTTCAGAAATTTAAATGCCATAACAAAAGGCATGGTAACTATTATTCCAAATGTTACCGAAACCTTAGGCAAGAATGCTTATTTTACTACATTAGATGTTAGACATGCTTATCATCAGGTCGCCATTCATGATGATGATAAAGAAAAGACAGCTTTTACTGCGTTAGGTCACCACTATCAATACCGTAAATTACCTTATGGACTCAAGAATGCACCTTCCATCTTCCTCTCTTTAATGAATATTGTTCATAGTGGAATAAAGGACATCGGATGTGTTTACTTACTTGTTACTTGTTACTTATTTCCTCTTCGCCGCAATCGTAGGAGATTGGGGAATCGTCAATATTCTTCTTTCTCTAGGGTTGAATTTTCCAGAGATTTGGCTTTTCAGGGTTGAACTCAGGGTGGCCTGTTGCTTTGGTAGGAGTGATCTTGTATGAACTCTGTTATGGCATAATATGGTCTTTCTATGAGGTATGATTTTAATTTTCTGGTGAATGTTTTGTTCTCTTGAATTGTCTTGAGATGGTCCGGTAAGAGATTGAAAAACTGTGATCCTGTATAGAGAGGTGTGTTGCTGAATTTTTTTAAACGGTGTTGAGGTAGGTCAATGTTTTGCCTGTTTCGGGTGTTATAGTTGTGCTGGTTAAGTCTGAGAGCTGGGGTTGAATTTGTGGCTAAGATGATTGTCTCCAGTATATATTGACTGATTACTGTGAGAATATTGAGTTTAATGAAGTGTGGCTTGCAATGTTCTAAGGGGGGCAGTTTGAGGATTGTCCGGATAGTTTTCTTCTGCATTACTAAAATTTTGTTCATATTATTGGTTGATGTGGATCCCCACGCTGCAATTCCATATCGAATATGAGAGCCAAATAGTGCATGATAGACCAGTATTGATGTTTCCTCATTTGTAATTTTTCTGATTCTTCGGATGACAAAATGAGCAGTTGAAAGTTTTTTACAGAGGTAGTTTGTGTGTTCTTGCCAACTTAGGTTTTTGTCAACTAATATTCCTAAAAATTTGGTTGAGCTGGCTGTTGGTATTTCCAGGTCTTCCCAATTTCCATCGGATCTATTTCTATTGTTTGGTGTAAAGCTGATGTGAATGGTTTTTTCTTTATTAATACTAAGATTTAGTGATGTGCATAAAGATGTTGCTTTTTCAAGAGCTGCATTTACTATGTTACAGTTGTTTAGTTGGCGATCAGTCGGTAGTAGAATAGTTGTGTCATCTGCAAATAGTAGGCATTTGTATCCATCACCTAGCCTCTCAGGGAGTGTATTGATATATATTAGAAAAAACAAAGGTCCGAGGATAGAACCTTGCGGAATTCCTTTGGCTGATTTTTTCAATGAGGATTTGGTCTTTATTAGATAATTGTTTTTCCGGCTCTCAACTTCCACATATTGCAATCTGTCAGTGAGATAGTTTTTGATCCAGCATAAGGCTCTATCTTTCACATTGACCTCCTGAAGTTTTTGGATCAGAATATTCCAGTCTAGCGTGTCAAATGCTTTTTGAAGATCTAGAAATAGTCCAGAGGCAGCTTTTTTATCTTCCCAGATGTTCGTTATTTCGTCGCAAAGTTTTGCGATGGCTGTGTTCGTGCTGCGACCTTTCCTAAATCCGTGTTGACTTGTTGTTATTAGGCTATTCGATTCTAGGTGTGCCACTAGCTGGTTGTATATTATTCGCTCTAATAGCTTGGACACAGTCGGGAGGTTTGATATCGGTCTGAAATTAGTGGGATCCTTTTTATTGCCTTTTTTGTGTTTAGGAATTATTTGAGCTATTTTTAAGTTTTTAGGGACTATTGATTGCTGAAGAGATGAATTTATTATGTGAAGGAGAGGTTCCAATATTTCTTCTTTACAGTGCTTCAAGATTTTCCCTGTTATTTCGTCAAAGCCAGCTGAGTTCTTCCCATTCAAGTTTATAAACAATTTTTTGAGCTCATCTTTGGATACCAATTTAAATGATGTGAAATCCGGAATATCATTAGGCCCGTCCACCTGTGTGCCTGTTGAGTTTGTCCCTTCAGTTTGAGTTTCCAGTTTTGAGGATTGCAGGAAAGTTGTATTGAAAACATTGCTAATGTAGTACGGGTCTGTTATTTCTTTGCCGTTATGGATCAAAGTCAAGTCTTCAAATTTTTCATTATTTTTACTTCTTTCTGTGTTTATAGTTTGCCATGTTTGTCTTGCCCTGTTTGTTGCTTGCGTGATTTTTTCCATTGTATATTGTGCACGCTTATTTTTTATTTCTATGTCATATCTTCTCTTTATATCTATGTATGCTTCTTTATCAGCTTCGCTACTAGTCTTCATGTATCTTTCTTGTGCTTTATGTAGTTGAGATTTTGTTTCAAGTGTGTCATTATCCCAGAAGATTTTCTTATTCATGACTGAAACTTTTCTCTTTTCCTTCGGCATAACTTGATCTATATTTAGTTGCATAGTTCTTAGAAAATTATTGTATTTTCCTTCTACTGATGGTGTCGTGTAGACTGATGTCCAGTCAACCTGAGCAAGCTGCATTTGTAGTTCATTAAGTTTTTCTGTTGAGAAGTTTCTAGTAGTTTTATATAAAATTTTTTGTCGTTCTGTATAGTATTTAATATCACATATAAGGTAGTGGTGATCTGAGATAGTGTTTTCAAATGCTTTAACTTGTAGCTCCCGCTCAGGAAAATTTGAATAGCAGCCATCTATGCTTGAAATAGTAGTGGGGGTTTTCCTTGTTGCAGGTAGATGGTGTATATGACATCCATGTTCAGTCAAAAGATTATTCAAGTTTATTATACTTTGCTCGTTTGGTTTTAAAATATTAAAGTTTGTATCGCCCATAATTATTATTTTGTTAAGGTTTCCAGAGTAGTTCTGCAGTAGGTTACCTAGTTTTTCAAGATATTCTTCTTCGTTCCTTGTATCTGGTGAGCGATATGTACCAATAAGAATAATAGGCTTTTGTTGTTTCTTTGATTTGATTTTTATTCCTACTGTTTCAAAGTTTTTTTCCTTTTGTTGGTATGGTTCATTTAATTCAATTTCCTCAATCTCTCCATTTGTACAATTATTAAGGTATAGAGAAATACCACCAAACATGTGTTTTGTACGACAAAAACTTGATATCAGTCGGTAACCTGGTATATTGGTGTTCAGCAGATCTTCTGTTCTTAGTCCGTGCTCCGATAGTATCAGTATATCCGGTAGGTATTGATTTATTTCTACTACTACTTTGTCTACCTTATTTTGAAGGCCCCTTTGGATGTTGAGGTGGAAAATACGCAGTGTGTCCTTTTTGGGATTATTTTCAAAAATTGCAGTAGGCCTATAGTCGGAATCATTTTCTAGGTGTTGTTGTTTTGAGGAGTTGTGATCGAGTTTTTTTGAGTCGATGGGGAGGATAGCCCTAGACTGTTATTACAGCTTTGGAGGTCATGTTCGTTATTGCGTTTGTCTGCAGGTTCATTTTGTTCATTTTTGGTCGTTTCATCTTGTTGTGTATCATTTGTTTCAGTGCTCTGTACCATGTCCGTCAAAATTGAGCTATTGTCCATGTCCATCAAAGTTGAGTTAGAGTCGTGCTCGATAGTTTCAGGCTCTGTGGTTAGGGTGGGACTGATATCCTTTGGCCCAATGTCAGACAGTACAAAATCAGCCAGGAGTTTCGATCCATATCGGTTCAAGTGAATACCATCCCGAGCTAAGCCTCTATCCGGTATTGTTGTGTTGGGGTCCCTATATACTAAGTGTAACTGGTCACACATAAAAGCCAAGGCCTGGTTTACTTCTTCAATGACAGTGTGACGCACATCTCTCCTATGCAATATTCCATGTACAATCCATATTGTGTTTCTAAATTTTTTGCCGCTGATTCTATTGTATACCAAAGAGGTCTCATTATTTGATTCGGGGTTTTCGAATGCGTTAGGTTGTTTGTCCCAACATGTAGTATTACTAGTTTAGGAATAGTTTTAGCTTCCATTAAAAATTTGCTTATTGTTTGTATTCGGGCTCCTGGTATGGAAATAATGTCAATTTCCTTGTGTGGAATGAAGTCATTGATATTTTTAATAATGGAATCACCTAGTATAAGAATGTTTGAGTTCTCCTCTAATTGCGTTTTTTCATTATTTGCAATAGGCTCAGGCTTTGTTGATATCTGGGAGTATTCTATGTTATGGTTTTTAATCCCAGATTCTCCAGGTTTCTCCTGACGTTGTTCGTTCACGGTGTGTTCGTGTTTGCCTATCTAGATGATATTTTAATCCCGGGAAAGGACATTAATGATCAGGCCACTCGTTTGAAAAATGTATTTCAACGCTTAAAGAATGCTAATTTGTATCTTCAAATTGACAAATGTACTTTTGCTCAAAAAGAAACTGAATACCTAGGACACATAATTTCAGTAGATGGGATTTCCCCCGATAAATCCAAAGTTGAAGCAGTTAATTCGTTCCCTCAACCTACTACGCCAAAAGAAGTCAAAAGTTTCTTAGGATTATCCGGATATTATAGTAGATTTATTAAGGACTATGCCAAGATTTCAAAACAATTAATTGATTTAACCCGAACTGGAACTAAATTTGAATGGTCTAATGCAGCCAATGAATCGTTTTGTAAATTAAAGGAAGCATTGTGCTCAGCACCAGTATTAAGATACCCTGATTTTTCACAACCATTTATTCTTAGTGTAGATGCATCAAATTATGCAATTGGAGCTGTTCTAAGCCAAAGGTATAGAGATGAAGAACACCCATGTAGTTATGCTTCAAGAGTGTTGAATTCATGTGAGAAATCATATACTTTAACGGAAAAAGAATGTCTAGCTTTAGTTTGAAGCGTGAGGTATTATCGATGCTATTTGTTTTTACGAAAATTCTATGTTTACCCTGATCATTCTGCACTAAAGTGGTTACTTAGTCTTAAAGACCCTTCAAGTAGATTGTTAAGATGGAGTTTAAAATTGTCCGAATTTGATTTTGAAGTTTTACATAAGCCAGGAAAAACTCATTTAAATGCAGATAGCCTTAGTAGGTCTGTGAATGCAGTCTATTTACCTATCATTGAGGATGACGAAGTAATTAAAATGCAGCAGGAAGATACTTTTTGCCAAATGATAACTAAAAAGCTGCAGAGTGGAAATAAGGACTTAAACTATCGTAAAACAGATAGCCGATTATTGGTTTGTCTTGATAACCAGAACTCAAAAGTCGTTGTTCCTAAATCTTTAATTGAAAAAGTCATTACTTTACATCACTCTACAGCATTCTCCGGTCATCAAGGCAACGAACGTACTTAAAACCCTTTCTCGACCGATGGGATTCCTAAGTCCCGGTAATTTATTGGTTGGCTTTTTCATAAACAGCTGGCAATGAAGCCATTCTAGGGTTGCTATTGGTTGTAGCTGTTGCCTAGCAATAATATTAGAATGTCTTCGTAGTTCTAACTTAGTCCACTAGGTTGCAGCACATACTGGACTCGACAGAGGTACGGATGTTGCATGCAATGCTGTATCATTGCCTTTACACAATTATCAAATAAAGTATAATTGTAATTTTACAATATTATTATCCAATAAACCTGTTATATGGTTTTATTGTAAACTTTGGCATTATTGTTACACCCCTAATATGTTGTTATGACAACTAGTAATTTTATTTACCCATTGATGTGAGAGGGACTTACAGGTCCCGTTGGGCAAGTAGGCCTAAATCACCAGCTGACTGCTAGCTGTCTGCTCTGCTTTGTTGTTAGTTACGGTGTAACCTCAAAAGTTGTGTGGCAGTTTTTTACTGTGCTTTTATTCATTTTAGTGAGTTGTATTATTTATGGTTTTTAATATATAATGAATAATGGATAAGCTAACTGATCAGCACATAGAAGACATTTTATAAAATGCCTTATTTGAAGATTTGCCTGATGAATATGATGCTAGCAAACTTACAGACATTGAAAGTGATGGTGAGGACAATGAGTGTAGTGTTTTTGATAAAGTATTTAGTGAGGAGATAAGTAAAGAGCTAAAAAAGCAGAGGAGATATGGACATAATGAAGAGTCTCTGAGAAATATTTTACAATCTGGATTGAATGAAGATATTTTGGAATTTGTAGTAAGTGATAGTCCTAGTATGATAGGCCTAGGAGATAAGCCTACTATTCCTAAATCAAACTCTAATGAATTACCTTATTATGAAAGGCCCAGTACAAGTAAATGTGGCTTAGACATACCAAAACAAAATGATTTTGCTATGCCAGACAGTCTTTGTTCTGCTGCTGGTGACCTAACGAGTTCGGAAATCGTTGCTAAGAAAACTAAACCTTCTAATCCTAGTATGCTAGGCCTAGGGGATAAGCCTACTATTCCTAAATCAAACTCTAATAAATTACCTAATTATGAAAGGCCTAGTACAAGTAAATGTGGCTTAGACATACCACAACAAAATGATTTTGCTAAAAGTATTTTTTGACAACTATTTTAATTCTTTTCCGTTGCTTGATAGGTTGAAATCAGAAAGGGTTTTAGCGGCTGGGACAATAAGGAAAGACAGGAAGGGTATGCCTCCTGATATTTTAACAATTAAGGATACTACCAGAGGGTATTTTGACTACAGGGTTAATGAAAAGGGGAGTTCTGTTTTTATGTGGATGGACAGTAAACCAGTTTACCTTGCTTCAAACTACCATGGGAATGAAGCAACTAAAGTGAAGCGAGTCGTGAAAAAGGATGGGACAAGAGCTGATGTTCCTTGCCCCACTGTGGTATTTGACTACAACAAAGGAATGGGTGGTGTGGACCTGGCAGACAGATACCGTGCGTTATACTGTGTGGACAGGAAATCGCGTAAGTGGTGGCACCGATTGTTTTTTGGAATGTTAGACTTAGCATTTGTTAACGTCTTTGTCATCTATTGCCAGATTTTTGAAAAAAGTCCCTGTACTAGAATTCCGACGAAGTCTCATGACATACAGCCCAAATAACAGAGATGGTGCTAAACGTAAAAGTGTAAATAACCCTAGACAACTTACTGCTGCTGCCCCGAAGAAAAGGAAGACCTTAGAATACTCAGTGTCCAAAGAGTTTCGTTTGGGAAACCGAGGCATTCACTGGCCTAAGTTTTATGGTACGAGAGGTCGCTGTGAGGTTTGTTCTAAAGAAAAGATCGAATCAAGGCCTTAGAGCAAGTGTGAACATTGCCAAGTTTTCTTATGCTGTAACGATAAAAAGAACTGTTTTTTCTGTATCACCATGACCAGTAGTTAGTTATTGTCAATAGCATTTGCCAATTTTGCTAAAGGTTGTAGGCCTAGATTTTTTTCAATTAAAATCAAATTAATTTTTATTTTATTCATATGAGTCATATTATTTATATTGGCAAATAGGCCTATATCTTTGGTCAATTTTACTTTAAATTTTATATATTGTGTGATTATTTATCTTTTTCTTTTAATAAAATGGACATTTGTTGTAATTTATGTACTATTTCACCCTTTTACATGAAACAATTGATAAAATAAGAAGAAATACATATTATATTTTAATATACTAAAGTGATATCTACGATTAACATTATACTGATTACATTCACTGTGGCTGACGGGACTTCAGAGTCCCGGAGTAATTCCTACCAACCTAGGCTCAAGAGCCCAACGGGACCCTCAAGTCCCAAACAAAATGTTTTTAGCCTGATTGTTACAAGTAACCATGGAGGTATTTAATAACTTAATTTGATCCATATAAACATCTTCGAGCAAATATTTTTTTTAGTTTTCCAATTTTTCCAGTGGTTGGGCAACAAAGGGTCTAATTAGGTCTAATTATTTTTGGCCCACGATGTTCATCAATTTATAAGCAGTTGTTCATCTTGTGCAACTCGCAAGGTAACCACACGAAAGGTACCATTAGGAGATGTTCATCCACTGAAAGAACCATGGGATACAATTTCATTAGATGCTGTTGGACCACTTCCATTGAGTAATAAAGGTAATAAGTATATAATCACATGCATTGATCACCTTAGTCGCTTTGCTGAAGCCATACCTGTGCCAGACATCTCTGCTGAAGTCACTGCACGAGTTTTAGTGAATAACATAATAGCACGTAATGGAACACCTAAAAAATGTGTCACCGATCAAGGAAGAAATTTTGTATCGGATCTATTTAAGGAAATTTGTAAATTAATGGGAATTGAAAAAAAATAAATTGTACACCTTACCATCCGCAATCAAATGGTATTTTAGAACGTTTCCACAGAACTCTGGTAGATATAATTTCACATAGTATGCGAAATAATAATAGTATAATAATAATAATATGTGAATAAGTATACGAACAACTGGGACGATTGTTTGCCTCTCGCATTGATGGCTTACAATATAGCCAGGAGTAGAGTAACAGGATTAGTCCGTACTATTTATTATATGGACTTGAAATGAGGGCAACCGGAACTCTGGATCTAAGGGATTTTATAGCATCGAAAGTTTCTGATGAAGTCAAACAACTAACTTCACGATTAGAAGAAGCATGGAAAGTAGCAGCACAAGGAACTAAAAGTGTTCAAGGTAAAAGTAAATTTTTCTATGATGGGAAGTCAAAACTTAGGATTTTTTAAAATGGTAATTTAGTGTATTTGTATGATCCCGTATTCAAACGTGGACCCAAGAAAAAATTTGCAAAAGCATACCGGGGACCATATAAAGTGATTGAGAGAACAAATTATTTAAATTACAAACTTCAATTACAGGAGGCCATGCAACCGTTGTTCATGTTAGTAGACTGAAAAAATGTCAGGGGATGCAGCCGAGAGAGAAAGATGGTAGAAAGGAGACGGACGAGGAGCCAAGAGGAAAAGGAAGAAAGAAGACCGAAGAGGATGCATCGCAAGAGGATGAGATTGAGGAGGAGAGTACTACAATGGGCGTGATGCCTACACCAGTCGAGTTAGAGAGTCCCGTTCCAACAGCTGAGGGAGACCTCATTGTAGATGCGGAACAGGTGCCAACGACACTGTTGCAGCCAGGCGAGCCAGACAGTTCTACTGCCGGCGACTCTCAAGGTCATCCTACAGGCCCCACTCTTCGACCAAGATGTAGAAAGGATTATAAATTAATGGTAAAAATAATAAGTAGTAATGCCGGACGATTGAGGACCAAGTAGGTATCCCGGGAAACGAGGACCAAGATGGCGGCGCCCATGTACCTAATTTTCGCGCCAATTTTCCTGTGACGTCACCAAGATGGCGGCGTTCGCGCCATTTTTTTTCAAGATGGCGGCGTTTTTTTTTTTCAAGATGGCGGCGTCTTTTTTTTCGTGACGTCACCAAGATGGCGACACCCTTTCGCGCCAACTTGACTGTTTTTCTGTGACGTCATCATGGGGAACAAGACCATATGGATCGCTGGGGTCATACTATATAAAGTGTACACAATACTATATAAAGTGACATGTTCGCGCCGACGTCAGCTGTTTTTCTGTGACGTCATCGCGGTGTCCGCGCCAATTTTGCCTAATTTTAGCGCCAATCGTCAACGGTTTTTTCTGTCATCATGGGGAACAAGACCATATGGATCGTTGGGGTCATACTATATAAAGTGTACACAATACTATATAAAGTTTAGAATATGTAAAATGATGTACAACACCTAAATAAAGTGCATATTATACTATATAAAGTGAAAAACATGAAAATTTTGGCTTAAAAATTTAAAAAACGCAAATATCTCGAAAATGGTGTGTCCTAGGGGTCTGGGGACCTCAAAAAACCACCTTCTACGAAGTAGAGGTGCCCCTGGAGGGTAGGTACCCTAAAATAACAAAATTAACCAAAATGTTGTGGGTTGCATCCAAAAAATGAAGGGGGCAATGAAGGGGCAAAACTTTGAAAAATCATATCTTAGGAATGGCTTCATGTATTAACTTCATACTTCGTATGTGTGTACACTTAGTTGGTATTTAAAAATGCATGGCACAAGGTATCCAAAAATTGAAGGCGCAAAAAGTTTTATTTTTTATCTTGAGAATGGCACTATGGATTTTCTTTAAACTTGGTATGTGTATATGTGTAGTGTTAGTATGTAATAAAATGCTAAGCATCACTTCCCAGATTCAAGGTCACAACTGTGAAAAATAAAAAAAACATACAACTATTAATTTTTATCCCCTGCTGGTGTATGACTGTTCCTTTGAGTCTCTAAGTATTTGTTAAGAAGAGTGTAGTGGTCAAGGTCAGACATATTAAAAAATAAAAAACATCTTAAAATAACAGACAGAGGCCTACAGGCCTGTTGGCGCAGGGCTCTACCTTCTCAATAGCAGATCAATACTTAGGAGGTGAAGGCAGTATAGTGTTATGGTATTATCTTAAAGAAAAATCCTTATACTTCTAAGACAGAGGGTGAGCAGTCTTTATAAGTTAGCAGATACTAGTACAATTTTATTGAAGGGAAATACATAGCAGTTTATAATGTAACTCAGCTGGTCCTGCGTAACATAACCTCACTTTTGATTGTACTTTTGCTGTATATATAATAATACCAGTCTCTTAGTGATTTTCTATAAAGTTACAGTTATCAGCTCTATTGCTTCAGTCTCAGACGTGATACTGTACAGATGTGTAGGTCTCGTGTAACATAACCTTACACCTTACACTTTAGTATTTTATTAGTAAAAATTATAGTATACAGTATACAGGGGGCCTGCTGAACCCCTATAAAACCAGAGCTATCAGCTCTATTGTTTCAGTTCCAGACGTGGTACTGTACAGACGTGCGTGTAACATAACCTCACTTTTGATTGTACTTTTACTGTACATATAGTAATACCAGTCCATAGTGAGTCTCTATAATTACCAGTTTTATTGTTTTAGTCTCAGATGTGGTATTGTACAGACGTGGGTGTAACATAACCTCACTTTTTCATTGTACTTTTACTGTACATATAGTAATACCAGTCCATAGTGAGTCTCTATAAAACCAGAGCTATCAGCTCTATTGCTTCAGTTCCAGACGTGGTACTGTACAGACGTGCGTGTAACATAACCTTATTTTTTCATTGTACTTTTACTGTACATATAGTAATACCAGTCCATAGTGAGTCTCTATAAAACCAGAGCTATCAGTTCTATTGCTTCAGTTCCAGACGTGGTACTGTACAGTCGTGTGTGTAACATAACCTCACTTTTTCATTGTACTTTTACTGTACATATAGTAATACCAGTCCATAGTGAGTCTCTATAAAACCAGAGCTATCAGTTCTATTGCTTCAGTGTCTTTCCAGACGTGGTACTGTACAGACGTGTGTGTAACATAACCTCACTTTTTATTGTACTTTTACTGTACATATAGTAATACCAGTCCATAGTGAGTCTCTATAAAACCAGAGCTATCAGTTCTATTGCTTCAGTTCCAGACGTGGTACTGTACAGACGTGCGTGTAATATAACCTCACTTTTTATTGTACTTTTACTGTACATATAGTAATACCAGAGCGAGTCCTTAGTGAGTCTCTATAAAACCTGGGCTATCAGCTCTATTGCTTCAGTGTCTTTCCAGACGTGATACTGTACAGACGTGCCGGTCTTGCGTAACATAATCTTACACTACACTTGCACTCTAGCAATATATTAGTAAATTTAAAGTCCCTAGTGAGCCTTTATAAAATCATAGCTATCAGCTCTATCGGTTTAGTTTGGTTCCAGACGTGATACTGTACAGACGTGTCGGTCTTGCGTAACATAACCTCACTTTTGATTGTACTTTTACTGTACATATAGTAATACCAGAGTGGTCCCTTAGTGATTTTTTATAAAGTTATAGTTATCAGCTCTATTGCTTTAGTCTCAGACGTGGTACTGTACAGACGTGCGGGTAGCATAACCTCAATTTTACTATAAAAATCCCATTTTCTCTTCATAATAAGCTTAGTATTTTTATAAAAATGGAATCGTCTTCTAAAATGGGTTCTCAAAATATGGCTGAACCAATCCATTTCATTAGCGAAGACCAGTGGTACATAAAAAAATTCAGGCTGTATGGTCTTAAAACTATTTTTAAGTTTACAAACCCCCCAGCCGGAACGTCTGAATTTGAATGGCTTAGGCAGGGATTTGCTCAAATAGTTGAGAGAGCGAAATCCGAATGCCACCCTAATGATTACCTTGGCTTTACTTTAGATAGCATTAATTTGAAAACAAAAGAGTCAGGGTATGTAGTTCCACGTCCAGCCTCTGAAGTTAACAGCGATGTACTGTGGAGTATTTTTGGAGGAATTGTCCAATCAAACTCTGAAAATATCAAATCAACTGATACATTTAGAGTTGATGTGGTGAGAGTCAACGTGCCTGTAGGTCGTGGTGCTAGAAAACGCCCTGGATTTTACAATACTTTTGAAGAAGAGTGTAAGGCGAGGCAGGGGATCGTTGTCATAAAAAACAAAGATAATTTATGTCTCCCCAGGGCTTTGGTAGTGGCAAAAGCGTATGCAAAAAATGACCCCCAACTGGAACTTATTCGAAAGGATAAAGGCCTTAGGCAAACCTGTAAAGCAAAAAAATTAATTGCAAAGGCGAGGGTAGAGATCCCTGAGGAAGGTGCAGGCATTCCTGAGCTTGAGAAGCTTCAAGCCCATCTTAAAAAGTACAGAATAACTGTTTACAACTACAACTCGAAAGGCCGCGATGTATACTTTTCTGGTGGCAGCGAAGATGCTAACCTTAAAATTAACTTGCTTTTCCATAATGGCCATTATAATGTAATTACTAGTCTCACCGCCGCTTTTGCTTGTGGCTACTACTGTGAGGCGTGCCATGTCCCTTCCAACAATAAGTTTGAACATCGCTGCTCTAATAAATGCACATCATGTCACTCTATATCTCCTCCATGTAAGCTTGAGCATGGAGGCCTCACTTGTCGATTTTGCCATCGCCACTTTAAAAATGAGCAGTGTTTGATAGCCCATCGTGGTCAAGTTTGTAAAATGATTAAATTTTGCCATTATTGCCAAAAACTGGTCTTTCCAACAAAACGCAAATCGGCTCATGTATGTGGAGAGGTGTTTTGTAATACTTGTAAAGACTATAAACCAGCTGACCACCAATGTTTTATGCGTGTAGACAAGCAAACCCCTAAAGATCGCGATTTCTTATTTATATTCTTTGATTTGGAGACCCGCCAAGACGAATCACTGGCTTCCGATAGTGAAACTAAAGTTCATAGAGTCAACTTATGTGTGTCCCAACAGTACTGTTTTAAATGTATCAACGGAAATGAGTGTGAAACTTGTTTGGAACGGCAAAATATATTTAAAGAAGACCCCGTAAAACAATTTATGGACTATGTCATGCAGGTGAGGAAAACTTTTAAGACTGTATGTGTGATTGCCCATAACGGGCAGGGCTTTGACTTTCAGTTTATCTTAAAGTACTTGATGGAGGAAACTAAATTTGTTCCAAACGTAACTTCTCGGGGAACTAAAGCAATCCTAATTGAAGTAGATAATGTAAGGTTTATTGATTCACTTAGCTACTTCCCCATGTCCCTCTCTGCACTCCCTAAAGCGTTTGACCTGCCTCCAGAGAAAAAGAAAGGCTATTTCCCACATCTTTTTAACACATTGGCCAATCAAAATTATGTAGGCCCTATGCCAGCCAAGGAGTTTTACTGTCCAGACTCTATGTTTGAAGAGTCCCACTCAGCTTTTGAAAAGTGGTATGATGAGCGAGTTGCAGAAGATTATAAATTTGACTTTCAAAAGGAGATCTTAGAATATTGCATTTCAGATGTCGAGATTTTGGCCCAAGCCTGTATTAAATTTAGAGCCTTACTTCTTGAGCAATGCAACGTGGACCCATTCCTTGAAGCGATAACTATAGCCAGTGCGTGCAACCTGGCTTTCCGTAGAAATTTCCTAAAACCTGATACAATTGGCTTGATTCCAAAAGGTGGGTATCGTTTTTCCGACACTCAATCAGCTGCTGCATTGCAGTGGTTGACTTGGGAGGAAGAGAAACGTGGAATTAAGATTCAGCATGCAGGCCGGGGCAAAGAAGCCAAAATTAATGGGCTAAAAGTAGATGGGTTTGATGGAGAGAACATCTATGAATTCCACGGATGCTATTGGCATGGCTGTCCCAAATGCTACACATACAGAAGGGAAGAACCACTGAAGGAGGATCCCTCTGACACTCTCCACATTAGATATGAGAGAACAAAATCCAAAATTGATAAACTTTCTGACTATAATATTGTAGAAATGTGGGAATGTGAGTTTAGCAGGCTGAAGAAGGAAAATAAGCTAGATCATCTTAATAAACTACCAATTTTGAACAATCTCCCGCTCAACCCAAGAGATTCGTTCTTTGGAGGCAGGACAGGCAATGCCAAAGCCTACTATAAATGCGAGGAGGGTGAAACGATTCAGTATGTAGACGTTTGCTCTCTTTACCCTTATGTAAATAAATACTGTAAATATCCCATTGGCCATCCAAAAATTTATATAGGTAACGAGGAGTGCAGAGCACGTGGCCTTGATGTTGAAGGCCTGTTGAAATGTAAAATCCTGCCACCTTGGGATCTCTACCATCCCGTACTCCCTGCTAAAATGAACAATAAATTAATGTTCGTATTATGTCGTACATGCGGGGAAACCTTAAATCAGAGTGATTGCCTACATGAGAGCGAGGAACGGGCTATAGTAGGGACGTGGACAATGGATGAGATACGGAAGGCTGTAGAGAAAGGCTATACCATCCTAGACATGTACGAGTTATGGGAATACCGAGTGGCCACCTATGAAAACGGGGGCTTATTCACCGACTTTATTAACAAATTTTTAAAAATGAAACAAGAGGCATCAGGGTTCCCCTCTTGGTGTAAGACTGAACAAGACCAAGACCAGTATATCATGGAGTATTTTAAACATGAAGGAGTTCAACTTGAGAAAGTCAAAATTGCTAAGAATGCTGGCCTCCGATCAGTTGCTAAATTAATGTTGAACTCATTTTGGGGTAAATTCGGGCAAAGGGAAAATATGACTAAAACATCGATTATACGGGATTCTAAGGAATTTTTCAGATTGCTAACCCAGCCTGGAGGAAGAGTAAATTTAATCCAAATCATAAACGAAGAAGTACTCCTCGTAAATTGGCAAATTATTGACGAGGCTAGTGAACCCTTGAGGACCGTGAATGTTGTGATTGCAGCTTATACCACGGCCCACGCCAGACTTAAGTTATATGAACATTTGGAATCCCTAGGAGGCCAGGTATTATACTACGACACGGACAGCTGTGTTTATTACTATCGGGACGGCCTGTATAGAGTTAACACTGGTGATTACCTGGGAGAAATGACAGACGAACTTGCCAAGGACTACGGTCCAGGTTCCTATATAGTCGAGTTTGTGTCCGGAGGCCCTAAAACCTATGCCTATCTTGTGTATTCCACAAACCAAAATAAATTAGTTTCTGTATGTAAGATCAAGGGACTAACCTTGAATATTAAGACGTCAAAAGATGTGAATTTTGATACATTAAAAGAAATGGTCCTCAACGAAGCCACTCAAGTACTGGAAATCAAAGAGAGCCGAATCAGAAGGACAAAAACTCGAGACATTGTGACAGTAAATGAAGTCAAACAGTTTAAAATTACTGGAGCGAAGAGAAAATTGAACGATGATTATGATACTGTCCCATATGGTTACAAAATTCAGAGAACCATGTGAACTAGCAGACACCAGTGCTCCATGGTTGTCTATGGTTGTCACTAGCTTGTTTGATCATTCTCCTTCCAACTCCCGTACTGGTCGGACGTGTTTCCTCTTATTAACAGACAGACATGGCGGTATTTCTGAAAATTTTGTCAAAGAGAAAGTTAAATGAAAATGCCAAATTTTGCATTACTTCTTTTGAGTATAAGTTTCTTCTTACAGGTCAGATAGAGACATGCGAATGGCCTCTAGTATTTTCAGAGCATATAGTTGATCAAATTACGGAAAATGCTCCTTCAAACGCTCATATTGGCATAACAATAAAACTAGGAAAAGATTCAGGCCATATACCATTCATGTCTCTGGTTAAATTGACTCCAACCGTTTTCGATGAATATTTTGAAAAAATATTTCGTGGAGTCGAAATGCTATCGGGCACTTTAAATGTAGAAGTGTCACTTGTCGCAATTCCAAGTTGTTACATCAAATAGATGTATAAATAGACTTTGCAGAGTAATTAGCCATCATTATTGTACATACTTTTCTTTTCTAATGTAGTTATCGATATGGAATATTGTAAATTTGTGTTAGCGTTTTGTATTAAATATTACGTTTATAAATAGAGCTTTCTGAATGGCTTACACAATCTGGCCTGTAAATGCGGTACAACCCAAGCATTCTCCCCTCATTTGGAAGCACATATATATATAGACTAATACGGCTTAGCGCTTCCTTGCTGGGCTTCTATATAATTTTATAGCTTTAAACTGGGGCGTTGGATAGCGAGTACTGACCGTACATTTATGTATGAATGTGAGGGCCTAGTAAATTGAGGCGCCCCGACCCGAGGAGGGTTCGGGCTACTCCTTGGAACGGTCCTGAGGTCCCTGGCGCGGCTGACGAAAAGGCCCGTAAACCTCTGTATGAATGTGAGGGCCTAGTAAATTGAGGCGCCCCGACCCGAGGAGGGTTCGGGCAACTCCTTGGAACGGTCCTGAGGTCCCTGGCGCGGCTGACGAAAAGGCCCGTAAACCTCTGTATGAGTCAAAGTACTACGCTTCCTTCGACCACGTTAAAATTGAACCTCATGGAAGGCCATATAGATTGAGGCGTTGGGGTCTGAGGAAGGCCCTGACTACTCCTTCGAACGGTCTGACGTGAATGGTTTGTAATATCTCACAGCATATAGTAATGTGAGGGGACAGTCTAGAGAAGGAAGCTCTACGCCACAATTTTTATCAAAGCATTTAACATGTTGTGGGGGTGTGATTGATGTACCACATGTACAGCTTGGTTGTATCAATATATTTTATACATCATATTATAGGCACTTTTGCAATCAAAACAGCTCTCAAAGTGGATTATTCTGCCCAAAAACCACTTTTAAATAAAAAAAGGTGTGGCTAGGCCCGTAGAGGAGAACCTAGACCCATAGAAGGGAACCTAGGCCCTCGTAGGGGAACCACATCATGGTTAATGTTTTTTACATGAGCCATGATAAAAGTCAACGCCATGGAGCTGGGAAGTACCACCTCGAAAGAGCTCTGGTCCATGGGAGGAAATCTTCCTGAGCTGTTTTGATAGTTGAGTATCCTCCAAAATTAAAGACTAGTATACATCACGCGTGAGCTTGATACATGTGGTCAATTACATAATAAAAGTGAGAACACATGGTCAACAGTTTGGAAATTTCCCGCCAAAACAGTCGCCATCTTGATACACGTGGTCAAACACATGATAAAAGTGAGGTTAGAAAACGTGGTCAAAAGTTTGGAAATTTCCCGCCATCTTGACTCACGTGGTCAAACACGTGGTAAAAGTGAGGTTAGAACACGTGATCAAAAATTTGGGAATCTCCCACCAAAGCAGTTGTCATCTTGGAAAAGGGGCGTTCTTGACCTATATGGTCAAACACGTGGTAAAAGTGAGGTTAGAACACATGGTCAACAGTTTAGAATTTCCCGCCAAAACAGCCACCATCTTGACTCACGTAGGCAAACACGCGTTAAAAGTGAGGTTAGAA